>CABHPH010144346.1:33390-50331 GCA_902168325.1 Peromyscus nudipes
GTGTGTGTGTGTGTGTGTGTGTGTGTGTGTGTGTGTGTGTGTGTGTGTGTGTTTTGAAAGTGAGGTCCTGGAACTAAGGATAGTTAAGTGTAGAAATACAAGTGGCTTTGGTCCATGGTTGCGATTGGTACTGGGGCCTCCACTCATTCCTCTGGCTTTAATTGTGCATATTTTAATCAGAACACACTTGTGGTCCATATGTATGAAATTTAACTTTGGCTCACCCAGCAGGGTCCTGAATTTAGGGACTTAACTATGGAGAATGCCTTTCTAAAAATTAAAACTTTTTGAGATTCCTGTGCATACCCTGGTAATACCCCCTGTGTATTCTACTCAGTTTCCCCTTCTAAAATCTTGAAAAACCATAGCAAAGCCTCCCCACCAGGATGAGGGTGTTGATGCCCTCAAGACATAGCACTTTTACTGTGAGACTCATGCCCACTTCTCCATCTTAGCAGCGACCACTGCTGTGACTGTCATTTCCATAGTTTTAAACATCATTCCAACCTTGATGACTATTTTTCATTGGCAGCCTAGGCCTTCTGGCAATTTGAACTTTTTTTTTTTTAACCCAATCATTGTTGTTCTGTGGTGACCAATGTGCATGGTGTAGACTCAGATTACCTGGGGTGTGAATCCTCCCCATCAAAATTATTGGCTGTGTGACCTAAGATATTTACTCTGTGCCGTAGATTCTTCATATGTAAGAATGGGGTGATAATGAGACCAGCTGAGAAGGGTGTCATGGACTAACCAAAGTACTGTGTCTAAGGTACCAGGAGCAGTGCTTCTTGGGTTAAAATGGCATGCTAGTCATGTGGGTCTTGTTCACATTTTGAATAGCGAGAACTCTGGAATGCTGGGTTCCACAGCATGAGATAACCGTTGCCTTTGTCTTCTTACCACACACATGCAATTATGTTGCCTAGAACTCAGACCCTTGACCATACCAGTGGTCCTGAGAATGAGGTAGGTGATCAACCTTCAAGACTCTTCAAGGTAGGAGTGCAGATGTTGGTTTCCTGTTACACGCAGGGAGAAAAAGTATTTCCCTAGAAGGAGATGTTCAGTTCTACACTCCTCCCTCCCCTCTCTCTCTTCCAGATCCGTGTCTGCTCTTATTCTGCCTTCACCTAGGGAGGCAGGTGTGGTCCAGAGAGTGGCGACAGCCTCAGAAAGTGAGGGAAGCAAGCCTCCTGTGGCCAGCTGGTTGTGAGAGGTCTGCCCTTAATACACAGTATGGTCACCATGGGAAGGGCAGCCATGCTGTGACAACAGTCTCCTAGTGTGCCATCCCAGAGTCTGCTTGCCCCATATTACCATGGTTACCAGTCCTGAGCATGCAGCTGTTTGGGTCCATGACCATTGGAAGGCCACCCTCTGGCATGAAATGCTACAAGGAACACATGTCTCATAAAATGCAGAAAGCATATTGATATATGAATGGAGACCCTGGCTTTCCTCCCCTTCCCTCTCCTAGGAAGGAACAGCCTCCATCGTCTTAGTGGTGTGAACCTCTTGAGTCACACCAAGAGATATTAGTGTCTAACAAAAGCGAGTCACACTGCACTGTGTCTCTTTACCTCAGTTTGCCTTTTCCTTTCCAAATTAATATATCCCAGACCTTCTCTCATATTAATGCAGGATTTTGCTTCATTGTTCCCAATAGCCACACACCATGGATAACTCATCATGCTCCTGAGTTATGTTCTGCTGATGAACCAGTCCTCTGTAGGTTTTTACCTCTCTGGGTTGTAATGAATATACTCAAAGATGGATGCCTGGAAGTGGACTTGCTAGAGCAGAGGGTAGCTATGTGTGCATTTCCCACAAGTGGTGGCCTCTGAAAAGCTCATGGCTTCTATACTTTGTTTCATCTAATGGTGTACATGGTCCACAGGACCCACCCACTCCTGCTGCTACTCTTCATTCAGTCTGCTGGGGGAAGGTAATGTCTTGTACTTACTTTAAACTGTGTTCCTCTGGACACTGGGATGGTTGAACATCTTTTCTGATTCTTCTCTGTCCACCTGCATCTCAGGATATGAGGTTTGCAGAAGCACAGGTCCAGACCTGCACCTGTCCGGCTCAGCTCACTCTGGCTTGGCATCACAGGGAGCGTCAAGCTTCAAACTTGGAGCTTCATGGAGAGGTTAAGCTGTATTTATTTGCCTAATGTAAAGCTGCTGCAGAAGCAGACACAGCAGCCCCAGGGGCCTGTAGTTCATGTTGGGGAAAAAAGAAAGCCTCCATGTGACACGAGACTCTCTGTTCTGGTGACTGTACATCGTCATCCCCTGTCTGTACAGGAGTGACTCATCCAGCCTGCTGGGTCCAAGTAAGGAGCCTGTTCACAGGTCTGTGTGATCCTGTGATGGTAAGCAGGAAAATCCCTGGGCCTGTGGCCACCTGACAAGTTCAAATCCCAGCTCTGTCTGGAAGGACACGGTGAGCTGCCTCAGCCTTCTTCTTCCTCCCCATCCTCATCACCATCTTGCAGCTTTTCACTGGCCTTCCTCTCCTGGTTCCATTGCCCATGTGTCCTCTGTGGCTCCATTTTAGTGCCATTAGCTCCTCCCCAGTCCTGCGGCACCTCTTCCTTCCCTGCTTTTGCAAGGACACATCTGGGTGTCTTCCAAATTCCTGTGGGTAGTCCATCCCGTTGCCCCTAAAGACCCCCAGGATGACTGTGTTGTCTCTTTGCACTGCTTCCAGTGAGATACTCACTGCTAGTGACCATTCCACATTCTCCACTGCTTTGTGAGCAGGGCAGCTTGCTGTCTTGTTCCCAGTGACACAGGAATGCACAAGAGACATACTTCACCATATATCTCTCTTCCTATGCATTGTGTCTTAGTCAAGTTGACTAGTCACTTAGGCCAGAGAGCTCAAGAGCCAGTCCTTGGGGCCCCACTTTGTCATTAGGAACTTTCTTCTGACTGCTCACTTCCCACTGAACAAACTTCAAATCTAAGATTTTGTCCTCATTTAACATCCTGCCTTTTCAGCCCTTAGTTCCTTGCATGTGTCCTATATTTAGGTCTGATTGGGCTTCTGGCAATTTCTCAGCTAGCCTCCGCATCCATACCAAGGTCTCTCAGGCTTAGCGTTACTGACATTTGAACCAGATTCTTCTTTGTGGCTGTCCTGTGTTCTATGAGCTATTCAGCAGCATTCCTAGCCCCTACCCCTAATGCCCCCCAGACATTGCCAGGAGACAAAACCTCACCCTGGTGAAAACCAGAGCTCCAAAGTCATACTGATTTACCATGCAAAGCTCTTGCCTAGATCTCTCCATTCTTGACTTGAAAATGCAAATTATAAGAAGTCTATAGTATGGCATTGTTGGCAGTGATATAAGTGCAGTGACTATGGAAATCATTACGGAGTGTCTTCCAAAAAGCTAAAAATAGAGCTATAGTGTGATTCAGCTAGATGACTTCTGGGTGGGTCATCACACTACAGAAGCACATTCATGTTTACCATAGTGGTGGCCACAATTAACCACGATAGGTTTATCTACTGTCCATCAACATATGAATGGATAAAGAAAATGTAGCATACATATATTGTGGAATTTTATTCAGCAATGAAGAAAGAAAATATGTTGTTTAGAAAAAAAAAACAGAACTGGAAGTCATCATGTTAAGTAAACCAGACTCAACAAAGATAAGTATTGCATGTTACTGTCTCATGTGTGGAATCCAGAACAATGAAAGGCGGCTGGAAGTAAAAAGGGGAACAGTTAGGGATATTAAAGGGATAGACGGAGAGGGTGTGGGGGATAAATGGGTCTTGTCTTGGCTAGGGTAGCTATTGCTGTGATGAAACACCATGACCAAAAGGAAATTGGGGAGGAAAGGGTTTATTTGGCATACACTTCCACATCACTGTTCATCACGGGAGGAAGTCAGGACAGGAACTCAAGCAGGGCAGGAACCTGGAGGCAGGAGCTGATGCAGAGGCCATGGAGGATGCTGCTTACTGGCTTGCTCCTCATGACTTGTCCAACCATGCTTTCTTATAGAACCCAGGACCACCAGCCCAGAGTAGTACCACCCACAATGGGCTGGACCCTCCATGTCAATTACTAATTGAGAAAATGCCTTACAACCTGGTCTTATGCAGGAATTTTATGAATTGAGGTTCTCTCTTCTCTGATGAGTCTAGGTTGTGTCAAGTTGACATAAAACTAGCCAGCGCAGGTGTCAATATGATCAAAGTACATTGTATCCATATATGAAAATGTCAATGATGAAGCCCATTACTTTGAGCAATTAGCACACGCTAATAAAATTATTTCAAATTAAAAAAGAAACAAAAGCATACACTAGGATTGCTAAGTGTGCCACGCTAATAAAATTATTTCAAATTAAAAAAGAAACAAAAGCATACACTAGGATTGCTAAGTGTGCAAGAGATGAGGATTGGAAAAGTAGGCAGAAGCGAGCATAGTGATGTGAGCTGTTTCTCTGGGACGTGCCATGCTGGGTTAGAAATTGCCTTTGGATGTCTCTCACAGACCAGACATGTCTGGGAGCCCTTCACCTCCAATGGCCACACAGACTCCCATGACTGACAGGTTGCTCTTCACATGGAATCTGTCCTGTCAGGCTGGGTGGTGTGCAGGTATGAGCCACCTTTCAGATACGTATGATCTCCACCAGACACAATGAGCCTGAGGCCCTCATGTGGCCCTGCAGATTGGAAGGCTGGTCTCTGTGGGTCCCCTGCAGATCAGCGGAATACAATTTGAATGCAACTGGTCTTTGCCACTTACATGGCTAACCATGGCAGGCTTAGCTGGAACCCCAACCGAGGAATAGATTAGTATTAAGTTCGTCATTCTCCTGCCTCAGCTTTGTTGCTGACCCAGCCTGTGTCTCTGAGGCAAAGAAGTGCTAGTGTCTGTGTTTGGACCTGTCTGAATCCCAGTGATAAGCATGAGTCAGTGTGGGATGGAACCTCCGTTACATTAGGAAGTGGGATTGTGACTGACCTTAGGATATAGAATTTTCTTAAACATACTTGCTAGTTGTTTTTGAAAAACTGTGATTCATCCTCACATCCTGTCTTGCTTCTGCTGGCATGTCCATTCTAAAACGGTGGGTCATGGGGACATGCCCTCCTTAAGGTCTTATGCTTTGTTACCTCATTGGCCCTTTAATAGGCCCAGAACCAAATAGTTTAGGGATGTTTTCCTTTGTCCATTTATGTACTTCTTAGGGCACAGAATATCCCCCAAGCTCCTGTAGGTCATTGCTGCTTGGTATAACTCTAGCTGTGTGACCAACTTCTTGAAAACATGGTATTCATCATGTCCTATGATTTGGTGACAGAGATGAGTCCATGTGACATGAAATCCTTCTACAAGTATCCAGGACAGCAGCTCCTTTTCTGGGACCCTAGCCACCTCTCTTTTTCCATCAGTAGTCCCCATCTGTGACGTAGGGGAACAGTCCCCACCCCAGGGATTTGGAAAGACCCTGCTGTGGGATGTTCTGTATGGCAAATGTGTTGCTAATAAAACACTGATTGGCCAGTGGCTAGGCAGGAAGTATAGGCGGGACTAACAGAGAGAATAAAAAGAGCAGGAAGGTGGAAGGAGACACTGCCAGCCGCCGCCAGGACAAGCAGCATGTAAAGATGCCGGTAAGCCACGAGCCATGTGGCAAGGTATAGATTTATAGAAATGGATTAATTTAAGATATAAGGACAGTTAGCAAGAAGCCTGCCACGGCCATACAGTTTGTAAGCAATATAAGTCTCTGTGTTTACTTGGTTGGGTCTGAGCGGCTGTGGGACTGGCAGGTAAAAGAGATTTATCCTGACCGTGGGCCAGGCAGGAAAACTCTTGCTACAAGACCCTGTGCTTATGTGTCCTGAGCCTCAGAGAGGAAAGTGTCCCCATTTATTAGAGGCCAGTTTGAGTCATCTGTGTGCTTCAGACCAGGAAATGGTGCTGTGGGTTTTGTTTTTCCAGTAAAATACCTAGTGATCCTGTTTTTTAGGTGTCTTTCACATAAAAAACACATGTTCAGGAAGAACTCAGCAGGCATGAGTGAGGATTGAAACCCAGTCATTCTTGCAGCTATCAGCTCCCTGAATGTTTCCTTTAGTCTTGAGGAACTGCTGAAGTCAGAGACCAGTGACAAAGGCTAGAGTCATTTGGGAAGAAGGACTCTCAACTGAGAAAATGCCTCCAGATCTGCCTGTAGGCTAGTCTATATTTCATTTTCTGAATTAATGATTGATGGGGAAGGGCCCAGCTCACTGTGGGTGGTGCCACCCCTGGGCTGCTAGCCTTGGGTGCTCTAAGAAAGACTGAGCAAGCTATGAGGAGCAAGAGAGTAAGCAGCACCCTCCATGTCCTCTGCATCAGTGCCTGTCTTCCGGTTCCTGCCTTGAATTCCTGCCATTTCCTCCACCAATGACCTGTGCCTTGGGATATGAGCCAAATAAGCCATGGTGGTTTATCACAGCAGTGGAAACCTAACTAACAAATTGGTATCAGAGAGTGAACTGTTGCTGTGGCAGACCATGCCATGTTTTGTGGAGGATTGTGTATTTGAACTTTGGACTAGAAAAGTCATTGAGTGCTCATGCTCAGTGGGCTGTTCCGTGGGAGCCTGGACTCTAAGAATTCAAAGAGTTAGTGGATGGTGAGGCCTGGCTTGTGAAGGTTGAGAGGGAAGTTCCCAGAATCCCTTAAAGTTCTGATCTAAATTAAGAATACACTTGACACAATCAATATTCTAAGTGCTCTGCTGCTGTTTCCTTAGGTGTCACTAGAAAAGGGGCTGGCTCCCTATCACTTGGTGACTCAAACCAAGGTGTTCGACATTCTCTATCTGATCTTCATATTCTCTCTTCTTGGTGTATCTCATGTGGTCACCTCTCCCTCCTTCTCCTAACCTGATGCTTCTAATCTTCAGGGTTTGAGGATATTAGATGGTCGAACTTATGAGAAGAGAATCCTTTTGTATAGCAGTGAGTTTCAGCCCTGTCTGACTGGCGGCACATGGGACATCCCTTGAGTCCCCTGGTGTCTAGGAGTATCGACTTACTTGGTCTAGATGGGTCTTAGAATGCAAGCTGAAGTTACCATGTAGTCAGAGTCTAGAACTGACCTTTGGGCAACCCTAAATAGACACATCTGGATACACGGGAATGGTACTATGGGAAGCCCTAAATAGATCCATTTGGATGCACGGCAATGGCACTAAGGACAACCCTAAAAAATACATTTGGACTGCACTCGGGAATGGCACTAACATTGTCACTTGTGGTATTCAGGCCGTGGACTTAGTGACGGATCTTTCCTCCGTTAAAACTCTGGGGTGTGAAGACAGCCCTCTAAGCAGGTTGAGTGTATTGACTCTGCAGTGCAAGAGTCAGTGGTGGAGCTGCTGGAGGCCGGGATGACTTGAGACACTCTAAGGTGTCTTAACCTGTACAGCAGTCATGAGTGGTGGGTGAGTTCGTGCCTAATCATGTGTTTAAAGTCTCAGCTAATAAATATTGGTGCTTCCAAGGAGCCAGAGATTTCATCATAATGGTTAAATGAACAGAACTCAAGAGTCTATACACTGACTTGTGATTTGACAATGAAATATGAGCTATTTTATATACACAACCAAGTAAAATGTAAGCTGAAGCCATTAAATAGGTCTAGTTATGCAACATTCAAGGGGTGACAATCTGCCATCTTCCAAAGTCTCAAGTATCTTCTCTTCAAAATCAGCCTAGTCTAGCCCTGGCTACCTTTGTCTGTGAGTGATGTGAGCTCAGATGTCAACTGCCAGGTGCTGACATACCCTTATCAGATTATTCCAGTCAATTGACATCCATTTACTGAACATCACCAGCCTGATATAGAGGGACATGGTACCATCCTAGAGGCAGTGGGAATCCTTATCTAGTTGTGCTGGTTAGTGAAAGCCTGCCCAGGGCAGCAAGCAGTTGCTGAAGAGGCAGTTGAAGAGGCAGACAGTGTGTTAGGGGCACTCCCTGGGCTGGACACACAGGGCAGTTAGCGTGGCCCTTGGTTTCATGCAGGAATGAGTAGGTAGCTCAAAGGTCAAACACTGTGAGTCCCTGCAACAGGTCCACATACAACAGCAGCCCTGGGAGAGGCTCTTCGTGGAAGGCAGGGAGGAAGTACTTATGGTATATGACTTCAAAGATGTCGTAACTCTGGGAGGGAGAGAAAACAAGTGCTTGATTATTCTACCAGAAAAATGTCAATAACAGCAGTCATCCTTGAGAGAACATTCAGTATGAGCTTGGTGTTCTGCTAAGTTCTTGTCATATACCCGCCACATGTCAAACTGTGCGTTGCTTTCTCATTGCCATTACTGAGGCTGTGAGAGGCCAGCTCATGGTTAAGAATAACAACTCATAAGGATCCTATTTAAGGTTCAAATCAAGGCCTGTCTTTGCACAGCCTGTGCTCTCAACGTTTGCCCTGTACCTAGACCAGAGGCATAAAAGAGATGATTGGGGCTGTTGGGAATGGAGAAAACGTCTATAATGAGGCTGAGCTAGCTCTGAGATGTGGAGTGGAGTTTGTGTAGTATTGTGGAAGCTTATCTTAGGAAATGTTGGTCAAGAATAGCGATCGGAACGGGATCAAATGAGGGTGCACAGTCAGGCAGCTACCCTATGGGTAACGAGCTGTGAATTCTACTGGGGACTTGAGGAGGACAATATAGGCCATAACTCAGAATTGTCTTAGTGGGAAGGAGCTGTGGATATTTAATACCATACCTATCACTGCCACTAGCTGGGGGCTGCTTCCAGGGGCTCCAGTTCACAGGAACACTGGCTTGCCTGTGTACCGGCCAAGCCTGCCCCAGCCCTTAGTAGGATGCTGGCCAGCAGGCAGTCCCAGAGCTCTCATGAGCAGTATCATGCAGGAGGTTCTGTGTTCATCTCCCAGAGTCTGTGTCCCTGGATGGTAGAGCTCCAAGGTCTGCAGAGAAAGACATGGTAGCCTTTGTCCCCTTACTATGTCTGGGAGGTACATGCTGCTAACCTCTTTTAGTAATGGCAGATCTTTAGACTCCATGGTGGTAAACCTAAGCCTAGACACAGGGAGCCTCCTATCCATAAAGGACTGTGGGTACTTGGCAAGCCTTTCTCCATTGACGAGAGTGCTGGATGCCTGCCCTCGCAACTTGTGATCACCAAGCCATAGTGTAGGTAGTAAACTGGTGTAAAAGGGTTTTGCCTGTGAGTTGTTAAGCCGTGTTGGACTCAGGGCAGTATTTCCAGCTGGTTTTGAGTCAGCTTTGCTCTGGCTATGTTGTAATTCTGCAACTCTGGGGTTGTTTAACGTCCTCAAGTGTTACTTTTCTTCTTTGTTTAAAGGGACTCTCATCAGAGCCAGCCCAGCCCAGCCCGCCCCAGGTCCCTGTTGACTGGTTTTCCAGCAGCACCAAGATTCGCCAGCATAGCTCTTGAGGCATGGGGGCTGATGACCTGCTGTTCAGGCTCTCTTCAGTTCTTGCATAGGGCAGTCAGCTTGAGGCCGCCCAAGTCAATATCCTGGCTCTTGCTCCTGTCAATGGGAAAGCCAGGCTGGACCTAGTGGTGGGTAAGAGCATAGTCCTTGTGATCTATGGAGTAGAGTTTTGTCTCTGCAGCTTACTGACCGGCTCACTCCAAGCAAACCACTCATCCATTTCCCTCACTTTTAGGATAGAGCTAAAAAAATCACTCAATTCTTAGTGCTGCCGAGAGTTAAGCCCAACTGAGCAAGCACAGCCTTTGTGATGATGAGGACTCAGTTAATGTAAGCTTCCTGTTGTTATCATCCATCTCAGTGTCGATCCTGTTCCCACTCAGAGCTAGGAAGGGATGCTGGGTGCCCTCAGCCACCCAGAACCCCGATGTCACGGAAGCAGATGGTTCATCGCCTGTCTCTGTGATCGTCAGGCTTTGTTCCCTTCCACAATTAGATGTATCAGGTTCAAAAGGCACATTGTTTCTCCCTAATGAATAGATGAACAACCTCCCTCCCCAGATTCAGGTCTTTATCAACCTCTTGAAATGCTGAGTATCTCAGAGTGGGAGCTACAAGGAAATACCAATCCACCCCGGTATATCAAAGTCCCTGTTTGCGGGAGGTAGCAGGGATCATGTAGCCAAGGCAATGTGACCTGGCTTGAGGCTCAGCCAGGGGACACATGGTGTGGGTGACCACTTGGGCTGGTCCCAACCAACTATATAGGGAAAGATGAAGTCTTGACCCTAAAGTCAGAAGGTATAGTGAGAAGGAGCTAAAGACAGGAAATGGAATGTCAAGCAATGTGTGAGTGTTGTACAGACAACCTTGGAACAGCAGAGGATGCCAGGTCGGCTCTGACCTGGAGCTGGGAGGCTCTCGTCAGTGCGGTTCCAATGGACTCTATCCTAACTCCTGCTTACACAGGAGGCTCTGTAGCAGGCCAGCTATGCTGCTCTTTCCTGACTTCAGGTGAGATCTAGTCTTCTGTCCTTCATCCAAGGCCCCTTTGTTTCCTTTGTCTTTGAAGCACATCCCAGCTGGCACAGGGTAGGCCCCCACCCATTAGCCAGCATCCTCTGCCCCCACCTGCTGGGGAGCCCCACCTTGTCAGCTGCTGCTGAGACCTGATACTGCCTCACTTTCCCTGCAGGAGGCCAGCAGCCTATGGAGGAAGCAGGACTAATTTAGGAGAGAGATGTTTCTAAAACAAACATGGAGAGGCGTAGCAGTCTGAACAACCACTTCATATTTACCCCTTTGCTTTTGTAATGGAATTTGACCTACTCTGGCATGAACTCTTAAAATGACTTATCAGGTTTTCCTCTCCTCCAAATTAACATTAAAAATTTTGAGGTAGAGTGAAAGAAAAACACTGGGACCAAAGTATCCAGTGTTTTCAGAGAAGCCCCTCAGCCCTGGCTTGGTCAGTTTGTAGGAAGTAGCCTTCCCAGGGGGATCAGAAGTCTGAACAAAGCCAACCACGAGCTTCTAAATTGATTTTCAAACCAAAATTGGAACAGTTCTCGAATGCTCCCAGGACTTGGGGCTATTAATACCGAAGAACAAGAAGGAGAAACTGAGTGTGTATGTGGTGATTTATGAGCAAAGGGAAGTTGCAAGCTTGGAAACTTGTACGTAACCCAATCATAGCCCCCTCTGGAGATGTGCCAGGGAAGAGAAGGAGACTGTAAAGGAAGAGGGTTTCTCAGGGCTGTGGATGCATACGGGGTGGGGGTGGGGTCATATGGGCTCGAGGCCTGGAATGAGCGAGCAAGATGCTGACCGTGGTGAACTTCTCATAAGCCCGGCAGCATCTGTATGAACAGCTGTCAGCAGTGCCTGAGACACAGCACTTAGCCCTTTCTTTCTTCCTTTCTTTTATTTATTTCTCACATTATTTTCTGTCACTGTGCAGTCTAAATGACAGGAAGAGCATTTCCCCATCAGAGTGTGGGACTGTGGCCACCGCTGCTGCAGCCTATGGTCTTGTTTCAGGCGTCAAGTTCTGAAGTGTTAAGGTCACAGATCCAGCTGCTAACCGGTGAGACTAGCCACGGTCCAGTTGGAGCAGTGTGACACGGGGAAGTGAGGGTGGCCAGTCAGATCCTAGCAGGTGTTCTGGGAGCGGACACCCAATCTCATCCTTTATTTCTTAGGGCTTTGCAAAAGTTATCATTACTTACAACTTCATTGAGTATATGTGCACTAAATACTCACATTTGAAGCATGTGGTTTGATGAATTTTGGTGTATGTGTATACCAATGAAAACCACAACTACAAACAAGTAAAAACATAGGGACTGACCAGATGGCTCAATGGTTAAGACCACTCACTGCTTTTGCAGAGGGCCTGGATTCTGTTCTCAATACCAACCCCAGACAACTCACAACTGCATGTAATTCTCGTCTCAGGGGATCCTGTACCCTCTGCTGGTCTCAGTGGACATTTGCATGAAAGTAGTGCACATAAACTCATGCACATATATACAAATAAATAAATATCTTTAAAGGTAACAATTATACTCTTTATTCCTCAGAGTTCTTTCAGGGCCTTGTAAATATTTCCTCCCAACTCACTACCCCCAGGCAACAAAACCTGGTTTCTGTCTCTAGAGATGAATTTGAGTTTTGTAGAATGATTAATAAATGGAATCATTCAGGACATATCTTTGTTGATCTGGCTTCTTTCAGCATAATTATGTTGACGCTCACCCATGCTGTTGCACGTACCCAGAGTTGTTCCTTTTGAGTCATATTCCATTATGTGACTATTCCACGATGTTCATTCATTTGCCTGTTGATGGGTGTTTGGGTTATTTCCAACTTGGGACTATTACAGATAAAACTGTAATGAATGTTGTCTTAGGGTTTTATTGCTGTGAAGAGACACCATGACCACTGAAACTCTTATGAAGGAAAACATACAGTTGGGGCTGGCTTACAGTTTCAGAGTTTTAGTCCATTTTTACCGTGGTGAGAGACATGGCGGCATGCAGGCAGACCTGATGCTGGAAAAGGAGCTGATAGCGCTGCATCCAGATTGGCAGGCAGCAGGAAGAGAAGGCTGTGACGTTCTCCAACAAGACCACACCTCCTAATAGTACCACTCCCTGTGGGCCTGCCGGGCCATTTTTTGTTCAAACCACCACAAACTCCATGGGGAAATCTTTTTTGTGGAAGTGGGTTTTTGTTTCTCTTTGGATGAAATTGTTAGTTCTGAGGTCCTGAGAAATTTCTCAGCTGTGGTTGAGCATCCTGCACCATACTGTCCCCCACCTGAAATGCATGGGGATGTTAGTTACTCCCACAGTCATTAAAGCTTGGTGTGGACACTTTACTTTAGCCATTCTGGCCGAGTGACAGCCTATTGTGATTTCCTCTTCTGTTTCTCTAATGACTAACATTGTCGGTTTCTTGTCATGTGTTTGGCATTTCTTTAGTGAAATGCTGGCTCAAACCCATCCTTATTTGAAGCTGGATTCTCTTTTTATTGCTAAATTCCAAGAATTCTTTATATTTTCTATGTAGACGTCAGATGCTTGCATTTTTTGAATTTATAGATTGCCTCTTTTATTTCCATAAGGAGATCTGTTAGTAAGCAAATACTTTAAATTTTGATGCAGTCAATTTATTTATAAAAATGGCTTGTGGTCTTTGTGTTGTATTTAAGCAGTGCTCCCCAAGTCCAGAGTCATTCAGATTTTTCTGAGATTGTCTTCCATAGATTTCATGGTGTTAGCTCTTGTATTTGGGTCTGTTATGGTTTGGGATTAACTTTCGTGCCTGGTGAGAGGTTAGCACGAAGGCTTTGCTGTTGTTTCACCCATGGCTGTCTGTTCTCGTGTGACCTGTGGCAGGGCTCCCTTCCCTCACTGGATTGCTCTTCATCTTCATCAAAAGTGCGTCAGTGGTACATATGGAGGTCTGTGTTTGGATTTTTTATGCTTCACTTCTTGGTATGTCTAGGTAAATACCACACTGCCTTATTGGTGTACAATTACATCTTGAAATTAGGTGGTGTAAAGTTTCCAATATTGAGCTTTTTCAAAGTTTTTGATAGTATAGGCCCTTTGCATTTCTATACATATTTAACTTGACAGTTCCTACCCTGGAAATTTTTTTTGAAAATTTGACAAGGATTAAAATGAATTCATTATACAATTCAGAAAATTTAAAATATTCTCTTCAAGTGTTTTTGGTTTTTTTGTTTTGTTTTGTTGTCTTTCTGGAACTACAGTTGCATATTCTCAACCACAAAAGCCATCTCACAGCTCTCTGCTTCCTACCCTTTTCCCAGGCCTTTTCCCTCTGTTTTCCTTTTGATACTTTGAATTGGTGTGCCTTCAAGTTCACTAACCCTTCTTTTGTACTTTTTCCCTTTACTAGAGAATGAACTTAGGCCTCACACACATAGGCAAGTTATAGTCATTGCCCTGTGGTGTCTCTTTTCTGTTGGCCTTATCCAGCATATTTATTCAAGGCAGTTTCTTGGTACTTTCCAACTTGGTCAAGGATGAGGCATGGGAACAGCATCTGTGTTTCTATTTGTATGTACATGCACAATGGCTATTTTTGTGTGCATATCTGTGTGTGAACAACACTAACCTACAGTTTCCATTTATCAATCATGGAGAAATAAAATGTGGGTCCCGGTGAAAATTTGCTCCAATTAAAAATATTTTTGGTCCTCAAAATGGCCTAGTGAATGTCTCCTTCTAAGACAGACAGAATTAATGCAGTCTGGAGCATGGGGATAAGGTGTCTAAACAAAGTTTGCCCCGGCACAGTTTTTCATATGAAACATGTGTGTCTACCCATGATTTCATACAGAGTTGCAACATGCCTATATTGTTAGTATGATTGCTGTGATCACCAGTTATGTGCCCTGCTACTTTGAAATCACTTTATGGTTGAGTAGGAGGAAGCAGAGAGAGAGTCTGGTCACTGGTTGGTTGTGGCTGCTCCTAAGAGCTGACATCCTTTTGAGGAAGTCCTTGAAGGGTAGACCAAGGAATCCCCATACTGCTAACATTGCTTACATTCACAGGATTGGTGTCAGGTCTCCATGGGCCTAGCCAGGCCTCCTGATAACACACATTGCTATCAACTAGGCAGGAATAGAGAAAGGTACTGTGTGTGGGGTCAGCGCCATCAACTGAGCAGGAATGGAGAAAGTACTGTGTGTGAGGTCAGCACTATCAACTGATCAGGAATGGAGAAAAGTACTGTGTGTGGGGTCAGCACTATCAGCTGAGCAGGAATGGAGAAAGTACTGTGTGGGGTCAGCACTATCAACTGATCAGGAATGGAGAAAGGTACTGGTGTGGGGTCAGCACTATCAGCTGAGCAGGAATGGAGAAAGTACTGTGTGTGGGATCAGCACTGGCCAAGGAATGGAGTGCAAAGAGGTCAGGGGCCCAAAGGTCTGAGAATGAGGCAAACTCTAGTAACTGAAGAGACAAGCTTCGTAAAGAAAACTTACATGTGGTCAGGAGCAGAATTGGAGTTTACTGCCCCCCAAACCCCACCCTGAGAAGCCGGAAAGTGCCTCCACACCCAACCTCGCCTTTGGCCAACTAGCATTCTTGATAACTGAGCAGTTTTGAGAAATTCTGCTCTTGGAACATTTCAATTCTATAGCCACAAAGGGGGTAAGGAAGAAATTTCTGGAAGCAAAGGCTTGGCAGGTTGTGAAGGCAGCAATTCTGGTTTGGAAGAAACTCCGGAAGAACACATACCTGCCAAGTATGTGCTGACGGGCTGGGTGGTCAGTAGCAGCAAAGCAGGGCAGGGCCGGGCTTCCAGTATTCTCCCAGAAGCTGGCCTGATGGGAGGGTCAGTCCATCATCTCTCAGAGATCCTGGCCAGATGACCTTCTACCCATCCTTTCCATTCCTCTGTAATGGGAATGCGGGTTTTCACTGGGGCCCAAGGTTCCTCCATCAGCTTGGATTTTGGAAACATCTCTGTGGATTGCCCAGATAGTGAAATCCTGTGGGAATCCTTTCTTATTCACAGTCTGGCTTAACCCAGAATGTCCCTTTAGGTTTAGCAACAGACAAGAAAAGAAAATGTTTTTCTTACATTGTCGGCAGCAGGTGGTGGATGACCATGACCTCTGGCTTCAGGGCCATGACCTGGATGTCACCTTGCAGAGGTTTGTGCTGCTGGCGTGGGAAAGACCTGATAGGCTTTGTGAGTGTCCTTCACCTTCACTTCTTTTTACATTAAAAAAAAAGTGTGTGTGTGTGTGTGTGTGTGTGTGTGTGTGTGTGTGTGCATGCACATGCACGCCATGGTATGTAAATGTCAGAAGACATCTCATGGAAGTCAATTCTCTCCACCATGTAGGTGCCAGTTACCAAACTCTGGTCCTCAAGCTTAGAGGCAAGTGCTTTTACCTACTGAGCCATCTTGCTGACTCCCCAATATTTTGATTTTTGTGACTTATTTATTTCACTTGGTATAATATCCTTCAGTTTTATCCTTGCCAAGATAGGATTCTATTCTTTTTGCAGCAGACTAATATTCTGTTGTTCACATGTACAACATTTTATTTATCATTTATTCACCAATAGAAGTCTTGGTTGATTCCATATTTTTGGTCAAACCAAGGTCCTCTTTTTATGTACTAGGCAAGTGCTCTACCACTGTGTTGTATCCTCGGCCCCTCATACGGAGTTCATTTGCTTTGGACACACACTCAATAATGGCATGTCTAGATCTTACGACAGCTGTGTTCCTAGTGTTCTGAACACCTGTCACCATGTTGCCTACTATGGCCGTACTGATGACATCCCCACGGCAGTGCTGGGGAGCTTCACTCCCTCTGCATCATCTCATGTTTTATCTTTAATGTTGCTCTCCTTTGGTAAACAGCACCATGGATGCAAGTCCCAATTCCAATGCTGGTTTGCCGTGATAAACCAACGTTTCCTCCTGAGCTCTTGATTCTGGGAGGACATTGCCTGTACAACCTTGTAGGAAATGGTATCTGCTTTGCTTTTGTTAATGATTCTTCTCATTTCAGTTTTTATTACACGCCCCTGGCTGAATATCTGCTTTTACCCTGAATGGGGCTTATTGTGTATGGATTAATTGCAATCAAACCCACATATTATAAAATTTACCACATTAACTATTTTAAGTGTGCAGGACAGTGGTGTTAAATATAGTGTACAACCATCTTTCCTCATCTTCACCATCCATCTCCACCATCCATCTCTGCTTCTATCTCCATCATCCATCTCTACTTCCATCTCCACCATCCATCTCTACTTCCAACTCCACCATCCATCTCTACTTCCATCTCCACCATCCATCTATACTTCCAACTCCACCATCCATCTCTACTTCTGTCTCCATCATCCATCTCTACTTCCGTCTCCACCATCCATCTCTACTTCCATCTCCACCATCCATCTCTACTT
>CABHPH010144346.1:50341-95992 GCA_902168325.1 Peromyscus nudipes
CTTCCATCTCCACCATCCATCTCTACTTCCATCTCCACCATCCATCTATACTTCCATCTCCACCATCCATCTCTACCATCCATCTCCACCATCCATCTCTACCATCCATCTCCACCATCCACCTCTACTTCCAACTCCACCATCCACCTCTACTTCCAACTCCACCATCCATCTCTACTTCCATCTCCACCATCCATCTATACTTCCAACTCCACCATCCACCTCTACTTCCAACTCCACCATCCATCTCTACTTCCAACTCCACCATTCTTCTCTACTTCTATCTCCACCATCCATCTCTACTATCCATCTCTACTTCCATCTCCACCATCCATCTCCACTATTCATCTCCACCGTCCATCTCTACAATCCATCTCTATAATCCATCTCTACCATCTATCTCCATCATCCAACTCACCATCCATCTCCACCACCCATCTCTACCATCCAACTTACCATCTATCTTCATTTCCATCTCCACCATCCAACTCCACATTTATCTTCATTTCCATCTCCACCATCCAACTCCACTATCTCCATTTCCATCTCCATCATCTACTTCTTTAACTCCTTGAAGCTTGAGTAAATGGTTGCATCTCCATCTAACACCAACTCTTCATTCTCCCTGGTTCAGCTCCTTGTCACCACCATTTTACTTTCTCCTTATGAATTTGTTTCTTCTCAGTGCCCCAGGTAAGGGAATCACATAGCCTTTCTCTTGGCATACTGTGCTCAAAGCTCATCCACACTGTAGCATGCTTCAGACTTCCCTCCTCCCTGAGATGGGTTCCACTTAATGTAAGGTCCTCTTCTTGTCCATCCATTTTCAGTGACTGTGTAATTTCTGTGTTTCTCTGTGGCTTTTTATAGTCTCTGTACCTAGTTGAAAGGTTGGCCTTATTGGGATCTGGCTCTGCATAACCCAGACATTCCTGTGGGAGAAATGACTTTGGAACCCAGTACTCCTGACTATGCCTGGGACTGTATGAGTGTGAAGAGGTCCAGACACAGTGCAGAAACCTGTCATGGATAGATCTGCTGCTCTACTGCAGCTGGGCCACATTCACAAACAACTGAAAGGACCACTCAGGAACCGATGCTGGAGGGACCTAGGGATTACTATCCAGGGACTCTGATTCCAGTGCTCTGCTTGACTCCCAGTGTGGAAGCAGTAGAAATGACAGCCATCCCAGCTGTCATGGGCACAATGAGCTGGACAGCATGGGGGCAGTAGATAGGTACTCTGCCAGCCACTGCCACCTGCACCTGGCTGAGTTCTCTCAGAATCAAGGCCGCCTGGAGCTGATTGGTCCAGGCCCCACACCTGCTGGGTTTGCCCAGCTCCACTGTGAACCTACCCGGGCAGCACTGATGCTCTGACTTCTGCCCTTGTGAAATCAGTAAGGCAAGGCAGATGCTCTCCCACTGTCCTTTGGCAGCAAGAAACTGAGGGCTCCAGAACCCCTAGGGTCATTCTCCTGTCCTCTCTGTCTCAAAGGTGGGCCCCACCCAAGTCTTAGTAAGGTGGCCTCTTAGCTGCACCCCTGAGTAGCCATTGTGCCCACCCCCTCACTGCTCATGGTTGTGGGAGAGAAGTAGGGAATTGGTCAATAGAGGTTTGTTCTCAGTGGTACCCGCCTCTGGTGGCAGCATACATACCCACATATTGAACATATCTAAACTACCAAAGGGCTGAGGCAGCCGTGCCAGCTCAACTCCATGTCTTCTTCCATTGTGAAGGTCATCTCTGTTGATAAGAGGGAAAGATATTCTCTGAAGGCTGCTTTCTCCATGCAGGATTGTACCTTACAATGGGGCAAGAGCTGCCAGCTAGGTCATTAAAGGTGAAGACATTGTGTTTTATTTAAATCGGCATTATCTCCTCCCCCAACCTATCTGGGTCCCCTCTGGCAAAGCTTTAAGACTTCTCTGCTGTTCTTGGGAGTCCAGGTCTGCCTGGAACACGGCAGCAGAAGAGTGATGAGAGGAACCAGGAGTTCTGGGGAAGGACCTGCTCATTCAGACTCCGATGGCCACCTGTTTGGGCTTGTAGATGGAGAGGCATCTCGGGAACCAGGCTTTGTGTGCCAGCACCAGAAAGTTTCTGCCAAAACACGGATCAGATGGGTCACTGTAGAAGGTTCGGAGCCTTTTTCCTTAGCTGCAAAAATGAGACAATGGTAACAAACTCCTGAGGCTAACACAAGAGAGGACCATATAGAAGGACAGGAATCATCTGGGTTGGAACATTCTGGAGATCCACAGAGGGAGAATCACACAGGGCTAAGGAACACATCATAGGACAAAGCCAACATGAGGCAAAGGGACTTGAGGGAGGCTACCTGGGAGCCATTGTACTCAGAGGTCCAAACACTCGTGACTGCATAGGTGTAAAACAAGAGTAGCTGAAGAAATGACTGTCTCCACTTCAACTTGAGTTCTGCAGGGCTCAGCTACTGCTGGGCTATGCCTTCAGGCCCCCCATCTTTGGCCCTACTTTGGTCCCCTCTTTTCCTAGGATTCAGCATCCCTCCCCCAAACACCTGCTCATTAACTGGTCACCAGCCCCTCCTCATGAGAGGTGTCTGGTGCGACAGGATTAGGGAAGCTTAAGCTCAGAGAGGTTAAGTGACTTGCCAAGAATCACCCAGCAGATCAATTTTGAATCCAGAAACAGGAACCAGATGTCTACACCTTACGCCATGCTTGCTTTAGAGGGAGGAGGTGGGACTGGGAGCCCCCAAAGAGGGGCTAGACTACTTTGGAGGAGTCTGAGAGTTACAAGTCATTGTGTGACTTATGCTCAAGAGTTAGGGGCAGGCATTCTCAAAATGCAGGCTCAAGGACAGCTCTGGTTTGCAGCTTTTGCTACGGCACAAGTCTCTATAGGAAAAGATGCTGCAGCGAATGAATGAAATGAATGAGTGAAGGATTTGTCACAGACTGTATCAAGTATCAAGTAATGAGCTTTCCATTTCCAGTCACACAGTCAATGTTTCTCAATTCAGCCAAAATTGGCAAGAGCAGAGCTGGTTATTAAAGGGAGGCTGGAAAAGGCAATTAAGTGCTCCTGGGGTTAAAAGGCTGAATCCAGTGGAAACAGGGCTTGTAAATTCTACTCACAGATATCCCTATTGCTCAGAGGTTATGGCTTTGAAGAGGAGCTGTGTGAGGCAGAGGGTTCTTCACCCAGAGCTGAATTCTGCCAGGTTTGCTTGCCTGGGGGTCTTGCGTGGTGCCTAGCTCTAGGGTTAGGCTTCGGCAGGGCAGAGGGTCTGGGGAGCCTTGAGTTGTTCCAGGGCCATCCTGAGAAATGCCACACTGTGCAGAGGGTTCTGTGCCTCTGCCTTCTTGGCTGTTTAGACATGGGCTCAGCAGCTGTCCCAGTTTGCCCAGGCCTGGAGGGTATCCTAAGGTGTGCAATTCCTACTATAGAAACGAAGAAAGACCCAGGCAAGCTGAGACAGGCTGCCCTAATTTCTAGCTTCTTAAGGTGAGGGCCACAGCCTCATATGGGGTCATGTAACTGAGTGTGGGGGTGGTGACAGAATTGATGGCAGGAAAAGTGTTTTAAACACACAGCGTGTAAAACTCCCAGTGCATAACAGATGCTAGATGTTTCCGTCAGTGTTCACCTGTGTTGCAGCAGGAGACATCACTACAGCCCCCTGTGTGTGCAGCAGGTTCACGTTGCACTGTGTGTGCCACACAAGCCGGAGAGGCTGACTGAAGCAGACTCACTACTATTGCGTGTTACAATCGAGATTTTTTTTAAAATATACTTCCAGGTTTTTATAAATTTAGTTATAGGAAAAAAGAGTATTATTTTCCTGTCTTCATCCCTCAGCACTTAAGTGTGGGAAATAAGGTAACAACTGAAAACGAAGCATTATTTTTGTGGGGGGGGGAGTTGAGATTTTTGATACAAGGTCTTACTATATAGTTTTGGCTGGCCTAGAAGTCACTCTGTAGACCAGACTGGCCTCCAAATCACAGAGATCCTCCTGCCTCTGCCCTGGATTGCTGGGACTAAAGACTCCTGCCACCATGCCCAGCATGAAGCAGTTTTAATGTATCATTCTGCAGAAAAGGCCACCAGCATAGAGAAAAAACAAAAATGATTGGCTTGTTGATTTGGCCCGAGTCAGTGGCTTTAAAAGTCCCTCCCCACATTGTGAGATATTCCTGACCTCTCCTCCCACAGGGCAAGACTTACTCCAAATTCCTGATCAGATTGGTTTAGGACACAAAGCCTTATCTAACAGGTAATTTGGGGCCTGAGACTGCTCCCTTTTCTGACCCTGCTCTCAGCAACATGGTAGACAACCTGTCACATCAAACTGTCAGTTTTGAGAACAGGTGCCAGACACAGAGGGGCCTGGTGCCTCCTGCTCTTCTGAAATTCTTGACAAACTCTAAGTGTACCCCACACTGAAAATGGAGCATAACAATTCATTTCTTACACAAGTATCAAAATATCTTTGGATTGTGTTAGATTTTGTTAAAGATTCATTCACTTATTTTATGTATACAGTGCTCTGCCTGCATGTATTCCTGCAGTCCAGAAGAGGGCATCAGATCCCATTATAGATGGTTGTGAGCTGCCATGTGGGTGCTGGGAATTAAACCCAGGTCCTCTGGAAGAGCAGCCAGTGCTCTTAACCACTGAGTCATCTCGCCAGCCCTTGTTAGGCTCTTTTACTTTAAAAGTTGCTGTTTGAGTTTCTGACTTGAGTTTCATTAAAACGATCATTTTAAAAAAATGGTGCCAGGCGGTGATGGCGCACGCCTTTAATCCCAGCACTCAGGAGACAGAGACAGGTGGATCTCTGTGAGTATGAGGCCAGCCTAGTCTACAAGGAGAGATCCAGGACAGGCTCCAAAGCTACACAGAGAAACCTTGTCTTGAAAAAAAAATGGTTTGGGATTAGGATGGAATTTCTGAAAACTCCTAAGATAGTTCTCACATACTTCTGTCATCTTGTAGAAGATGTAAAGCAGCATTCTTGGCATTAATGATAATAACGAACATTCTGATCAACTCAGAGAAGTGTAGAAATGCTTGGTCTGACAATATTAAATACTGGCCAAGATTTAATTCCTTAGAAAAATATATCTTATTAATATGCACAATTATATATATTTAATCTTGTCAGCCTTTAAATATTTATATATTAAGCAATTGCTTAAATTTTTTTCTTTGTGATTTATTGTCAGCAAATGTTTTATTTTTATACCAATTTTATATGCCTATATAACCAGGGCCTCCTAAGATTTTCTCGGGTAAAGGGGTTGCAAGGAAAACAGTGTAAGCAGCCCTGTTCTACAAGACTTTGGTTGCTTTGTGGGAGTATTTTCTGTCCAACAGCTTCACAAAGTGCAGATAGAGCTTGGGTTGTGGGCTTCATGGAGACATCATGCTCACAGCTGAGCAGTGGGTGGCTCCAGGCTCATACCCCTGGGGCTTAGACATGGTTGGGGTGTGATAGGAGGCCCTGAGCCTAGGACAAGGACACAGACCCACTGCAGGGCCCAAGTCTGGCCCTTTGCTCACTTCCCTTCCATTCTGCAGCAGCCCAGAGGGGCGTTAGGAAGCACCGGAGCCGGGCATGGAATAAAGCCCTCCCAAGAGCCACACAAACCACACATCCAAACTAATGAGTATTTGGGGACAGGTGGTAATAGCTCAGGACAGTTCTTGATCTGGCAATGGTCCATCGCAGAGCAGCCAGCAAGGAGGCCCTGAGTCATGGACCGTAAGATGTACTAATGAGAGTGGATCTGTAACCCACCGACTACCCTCCTTCCTTCCCTCCCTCCCTCCTTCCTCCCTCCTTCTACCCCTCCTTTACTCCCCCTTCCCTCTCTCCTCTCTCCCTCCTTCCCTTTTTCTTTCTTTTACTATTTAGGCTGGCCTGGAACTCATGATGTACCAGCTTTCCTCCCTCTCTCCTTCTCTCCTCTCTCCCTCCTTCCCTTTTTCTTTATTTTACAGTCTAGCCTGGCCTGAAACTCATTATATAGTTCCTGGCTAGCCTTAAACCCACAGCATCCTCCTGCCTCAGCTTCTTGAGTGCTGGGATTATAAACATGGACTACCATGCCTGGCTTAGTTTTCTATAAATGAATTTAGAATACCTGTATCATTCAAATAGGAAAATAGGTATCAATAATTCAGATAGGCTATTGATGGACCTTTTCCATCTTCAGGAATTCCTTCCCACTTTGTCTTTTCAAAGGGTTACTGCTTGTTCCGAAGCATAGGAGGGCAAGGTCTGGGAAAACAGTAAGTGCAGCTGTGACTCCCCAGGTCTCAATCTGGAAAATGTTGCAGAGCAGAGTATCTCACGCTACATTTACAAGCTGTGCAGCCATCTGCTGTCTTTGCTGATAATCTAACAATTAAAATAGAACGTGGCTGCTAATTAAGCCTGCCAGTCAACAAGAGACGCATATTGCTTTCAAGTGAACTGGATCTGCCTCTGCCTGTCTGCAACTGCAACTTCAGAATGGAGTTTTGCATTAGAATGCAAGGCCCTCCAAATACCTTTAAATTATCCTTCTGGAGACAGGGTCTCATATAGCCCAGGCTACCCTCACTGTGTAGCCAAGATTGACCTCAAACTCCTGGTCCTCCTACCTCCTTTAAGAGTGGACCTTCATACCAGTTCAAGTCAAAGTAAATGCTCAAATCATGCCAGGGATGGTGGCTCACTCCTGTGACCCTAGGTCTGGGGAGGCTAAGGTAGGAGAATTGCCACAAGTTCAAGGCTAGCCTGGGCTACAGTGTGAAGCCCTATCTAAAAAAAAAATGCTCAAACTGAATCATGGTGAATTTCAAAAGTGTGTGTGTGTGTGTGTGTGTGTGTGTGTGTGTGTGTGTTGGGATGTATTTTCTCCAGTCTTTTAAATCAGCCTGCTTTTCCTTGTTTGATTTTTGAGGGGAACGTCAATGACTTGAAGTATTCATGGTTTTTTTATTTAAGATTTTAAACTTTAAACTTATATTTGCTTGAAATACCTACCCCTAACTCCGTTTGTTAGTAGCAATCTAAAGCTGTCTTGTTTACTGTGGAGAAGCCCTGCCCCAGAGGATTCTGGATTTGAAACCTGTTTTAGTTGCCATGCAAACAGGAAATTTTGCATCAAGTCGAGGAATTAAGGCTGAGAAGTACTGGACAGTTCTTACCCTGTGAACCTTGCACTGAGCTGAGATGACCAGAGAATAGGTGACTCTGAGAGGTCTCTTCCTGATGTCCCCAAACGTACCAGCGTTGGATAGACTGAACTAAAGACTAACTGACACACACGCCTCCCAGTCCTGTACCGTGTTAAAGTCAGACATCACCAATCAATCACTCTTTGCCTTTGGAGCCAAGGTACAATCTAAAGTCCTGTTAACACTGTTTCCACAGTAGCTGCCTTCAAATAAAGGACCTGGATACCAAAGCCCAGCATAGGTGTGTCATCCTGAGAGCTAAGGAAATAAGAGCTGCCCAGGAGCAGCCTGAATGAGGCCTGTGGTGTCACATGTGGGGAGATGGGCCTCCCTAGCTTCCCAGAAAAGCAACAAGCCTCTTGGACCCTTTGTCCTGATAGTTTCCTGGGTCATCTGGACAGAACATTCCAGAAAAACATTTCCTCACCAAATGGTTGAGGAGATACACTTGAAAGGCTGTTTAGAGAGTGGGGCTGGTGAACCCCAGGCCACCAGCTCACCTTTGCAGCTTGCCAGGGGTGTCTGTTCCCGGACAGTGTGTCTCAGGAAGCCAGGCAGCCATAACAGTGGTCAGGAACAACTGGCTGGCCCCTCACCAAGGCAGGGGAGACTTTCAAGATGACTCTTGGCAGTTGGATAAAACGGGCCGTGTCTCCAGGGCGGCCTAGTGTGCCGTGTGAAGGCTTTTTATTGAACCACTGAGTACACAGATGTGTCCACCCACACAGGCTGGGTGGGGGAGTCTGCAGAGGTAGAATCATCCGAATGGCCTTTGTCTTACGGTCTGCGAGGATAAGACCCGCTCATCTGCCAGGACATTCACTGTGTATCTAGAGATGTGAAAAGGCTCAGAGACAGCTACAAACAATAGTAAGGGCAGGAGCCCTCCATCACCCTGCTCGGCTGGACCTTTGCTCAGACAGCAGAATGATTCAGAACTGAACTCTCCAAAGGTCTCCTGGGCCCCTCACTGGGAAATTCCAGGTTCTCAGAAGACGGGGTGCACGGCTGTAAGCTGACCGCTGCCGTCTTCACAGTTGGCATTTTCCTGTTCTTCAGAGCCTTGCTTCACTCCAGCCTCAGGTGGCTGCACCAGCCTGTTCCTCTGCCTTAGAGTCTTATGGGAGAAATGCTGATGTCATATGTGGGTCAGCTCAAAGGTCCCTCCACACAGAAACCTTCCCCACAGAATCACCCTCTCTTCCAACTTATCTGAAATTGTCTGATACCTTTTCTTTGTCACCAGACCCCCTCTTCCCCAAGAACGCACGATCTACAAGAGGGTAAGACTTTCGGCCTGCAAAGAGGCCAAGAGTATGTGGTAATCGGCATGCAACTGTGAAAAGGTCTTTGGTAGGACTTCTGGGCCAGAGGATCCTTTTCTTTCCCTGTGCTTTCCCAGCATGCTTTGTGGGGTGCTGGGCTGTAATGGGCATGGGCTTCCTGCAGCTGGTCTGTCGAGGTCTTGTCTGAGCTGCCCCTCCTGGACATGACTGGACACCCTCCCCCACAGGGCCTCTCTCTGGCCGGTCCCCACCTCGGGCAGCTGGGCTGGCATCTTCATCCCACTGCCTGTGCTGGAGGTGACTGTTTCCTCTTGGACCCCAGCCGGCAACAGAGGTCCCTGGGAGCCTGCTCTCTGAAGCTGGCCACACGTGTTTGCTCCTTCCCCAAACGTCTTCCCAGGACATGGGTTATTGGGTTCAGAAGTAAACATGTGACCAGCAGCTCTAGAAATAGGGGAGACCATGATTTAGTCACTCAACAGGAGAGAGTTGCAGAGGTCTCTGTAAGGTCTGTAGGGTCGCTGCCCCTTTACAGCCCAAACACCTTGTCCCAGTCAGAAAGACACGTCAGCAGTCTCCCTGTCCTGTCCCAGCTAGGCCCCTCCACCTGTCAGTTCCAACTCATGCCACAAGAGCTAATGAGGTCCTGGGTTGTCACTGGGTACAGACTCTGACCCTAGTACCAATCAAAGCTTACTTACTTCATTCATTCCTTTGTGCCCATCGGAGACACCCAGAGTGCTTGGGGGCTAACCTGGGCTTCTTATACAGGACAGCACTCTGGGCAACCTGTGCCACCTCCCGCCAGTCTCTGTTCTCAGTGCAGACACAGGGGAGATGGGTCTACATTGGAGGAACAGGGAGATGGCCTTAGGCTGGGTACACTCCCCAGGCATGGGGGCACTAACTGCCTGGGGACAATTATCATCTTACCTCCCAGTGTTTACCCCAGAGGAAGAAAGAAAAGCAAAAAAAGGGTAATTGGAAACCCTCTTCAAAATGTTTTTTGAAAGAAGCAGAATGCCTAAGTGTGTAAAAAGCTCCATTTAAATGTCTTGTCTGTAGCATATATTCTAACCTATAATTATGTCTTTGGAAAAAAAGATAATTATGAAAATTTCTGGGCTCATTAAAGACACACAATTGACATCCAGAATTATTTGAGTTATAAATGATGCTCAGATGACTCTCTTGAAAGAGACTCGGGGAGAAGAAACTTGGCTTTTTAAAAACTCTTAAGTCACAGATGAACCCAGAATGTCACAGGTCACCTAAGGTAATGCTTCCTTTCTAAGAAAGAGGTGACATGAGGCCGTCCCCCTCTGCGGTGTGGCCCAGCTTGACTCGGCCAGCTCTCCTGCTCCATACAAAGTGGTGGTCACCACGTTTTAAGTTGAAGTCCATCTGAGACCTGAGCACTTTGTGTTCAGGACATTGAGGGTGTAGCCAGGCCCCTCTGGACCACTGGCCTTGGGGTGTCCCTTGTTTCTGGACTCAGACTGCCCAGACTCAGCTCCCCCCTGGGTGTGACACCCTGATCTCTCTTGAGTTGGACCTGTGCAAGAGCTGCCAAGCCCTGCTCCTCTGTGAGTCCCAAGCAGCAGCGCCAGGGTTCCAGTCTTTGGTCCCTGTCTCATGAGTGGGTGACAAGGGGTGTGTCAGTGTGCAAGCAGAGCCAGCAGGGCTCTCGGGGTACTGAGGTACAGACAAGGCCTCCCCTCCCTGGGACATGGATCAGCCCTGGGCCGGGAGGGCGCCTCCAAGTGTTCTGAGAGTGGCAGCAACAGGGCGCACAGGCCTCTTGCTGCCAGGCTGGCCTGACAGCGTTTGTCTCAGGACCACAGCTTCTGGGATCATGAAAAGTCACCTCACATCCACACCAAGGTGTCTCTGCACCTGCTGTCTCGGCTGTGGGGGGTTCGGAGCCCTTCTGTATCAGGCCTTGATGTCCTTGGAGCTGTCTGCATTGGGTGCCAGCAATCACATTCTCTTCCCAACTGTCAGCTTAGAGGCCCCTGGGGAGCAACAGCTTTGGGGACAGGGGTTCCCAGAATTCTCAGTGCCTCCTCCTGGTGGTTATCCTAAGCCTGGGACTGCAAAACCATGGTTTCCTGGGCTACTGTTGGGCAACTGTGCTCATCAGAGTTTGTGACCGTACCTGGTAGATCCAGGAAAGGGGAGGAAGCGTTTTGTTTGACCAGTGGTTGTGAAACCAGCCACTTGCGGCCTGTGGTCAGTCAGTGGTATCTCTGTGAATGGGTCTAAGCCATGATGGTAACAAAAGGCCTTTCTTAGGACTGAAATGATGTATTTAGCCTGAGGCTCAACTCAAGTCTAATCCTGCAAAGAACCGGAGTGTTTCCTTAGTGTTTATGGCACCAGACAACCACTACAATTTTAAAAATAGTGGTGTAATGGATCATAAGTCTGAATATAAAACATAGAAACAAAACAGCTTTCAGAAAACAAGCAAAATCCTACACTAGTTTCACAGCCCTGGGGTAAGCAAAGCTTTCTCGGGCAAGTTACAAAAAGCACAAACTGAGAGATTCCATTAAGAAAGTGAACACAGTGCTAGCCACACACAGAAAAATTTCTGAAGTGCATGTGCTGTGGGCAGGAGCCTAAGGCCTGGCTTGTTCCTTGGGGCCTCTCTCTGGATTCCTGGGAAAAGACTCCTTGTGCTTAGAGGCAGACTGGTCTAGTCATAGGCAAAGTGAAGACTTCTGCAGAGATTAAAACTGTGAGGCAAACAAGCCGAGTTTACAGAGGAAAGCACATCACTGGAGACAGGCTTAGAGAGTTTAAAGCCTCCCACCGCTTCCAGTCTGGCTCTCCGTTTCATGCCTGTGATTGAGGATGGGCGTTCTCAGCTTCCTGCTCTGGCCATCATGTCTGCTGTTTGCTGCCACGCCACTCTGCCATGATGGACTCGCATCCCTCTGGAATCATAAGCTCAAATAAACGCTTCTGTACATCGCTTTTGTCATGGGATTTTATCACAGATTAGAAAAGTAACTAATGCACACATTCCTTGCTTAATATATAATTTTGATTTTTATTGAAAATAGATTTTTCATATAACATATTCTGTTTATAATATAGCCCAGTGGTTCCACCTTAATTACTGCTAAAAAGATGTGAGAATGTGTGCTTGTAAAGAAATATTTACAGCAGTGTTTCTAGTGAAGTTACTTATAACAGTCCCGAACTGGAGATGAAGCAAATGGTAATCAACAGGAACAGAATAAATAAATATTTAGTAAGAGTCTATGCACCAAAGAAAAACAACAAACTCAAAATACCTGCAACAACATGAATGAACCTTAAGACACCATATGCTGAGCAAAAACTCCAGACACAAGAGTGGGGTCCAGGTGGGGTGGGGGTGGGGGTGGGGGACACTACATGGTACCACTGTCTATAATGCTGGGACTCAGAAGAGGCTACATCTGGGAGCAAGCAGGCAGGGTGAGGCTAATCTTTGCTGTCACCTGACACCTGGGAAGATGGGACCTCCGTTAAGGAATTATCTCCATCACACTGGCCTGTGGTGCATTTTCTCGATTGCTAATTGATGCAGCAGAGTCCAGCCCATGTGAGTGGTGCTGTTTCTAGACAGGTAGGCCTGGGCTGTTTAAGAACTCAGGCTGGGCAAGTCAGGGCAGTGGACCAGTAAGCAGCCTTCCTCCATGGTCTCTGCTTCACTTCCTAGTTCTAGGTTCCTGCTTGAGTTCCTGCATGACTTCCCTCCGTGATAGACTGTTACCTGTAAGGCAAATGCACCCTTTCCTCCCCAAGTTGTTTTTGGTCATGTTTATCTTGGCAACAGAGAAGCAAATCCGGACATGGAACTTGAGTGGAAAGGTCACCAGGGGGCTTTCGAGGGTTACTGGTGCTATCTGGCCCTGGAGATGGATATGCAGGGGACATATAGTTCTCAGCAACACCTAAGATCTGAGCTTTTATTTACACAAAATACAACTTTTAAAAAACAGTGTCAGTAGCCAACACGGGAAACGGTGTGTGCAAGTGTGGTGGCCAACTACACGAGCAGTGGTTTCTACAACACTCACAGCCACCTAGTGGGGTGGGACCCACAGAGACCTCATTTTGTCTTATGAAGAATTAGAGACTCTGAGGGGGTTGCAAGGCATGAGCAGTTAAGACAGACCCGGAACTCCGTGCGCCCAAGGACCTACATACAATAATTGTCTCTTTGGCTCTCACTTTGTGATCTTGGGATCTCCACCAGTGTTTGTCACATGTCCTGCAGGTACTTGGGAAATGGTATTGACTGAAATGTGAACCTCAGGGTTGCAAGGATGCCCTGAGCATTAAGCACCGTGTTAGGGGCATGGAGAGCAGCAGAGGGAAGCAGCCTGCCTCAGACCACAGCACCCTGCAGCAGCCAGCTGACACTCATGCCTGTTGTCCCCAAACCCAGCACACTCTCTTCTAGGAACTTCTAAGGCTTCACCCTGTGCCTGAGGGGGTCCCTGATTGGAAATGCTTCCTTCGCTGGCACAGGTGCCTGCCCCGCCCCCAATGCTGGTTGCGGAAGCACAGACAGTTTGGGAGTGAGCTCTGAAGTCCCATCAGGCACAGTGCACATGGGCCTGTGCCAGCTCCCCCTCTCTGGGGCTCTGCGGACACACCTGCACATAGTGCCCGTGTTTGTGCACATGCTTGTGGCCTGGAGGCCAGACCTGTCCCTGTTTCTAGCTTTTAAGGTAGGTTTGGTACAGGCTGAGACATTGCAGGCCTCATAAATCACAAGAGCCAGGCCTCAGGGAACTCACATTCCTGCCTTGGAAAGGGAGGTAGTTTCTGCGGGCCCTGTCCTGCATGCCGCTTTGTGATGGGGTGTCCCCACTGCACCTGCACGATGATCACCTGGGGACCCACACCTCTCCCTGCTCCTACGTGTTCCCAGCTCCAGCAGAGATGGCCAGAGTCACCTGTCTTAGCACCTGGTCATCTGGCTCCAGTCAAGACCTCCCGGTGACTGCTCCTGGATGTCTAACCTAGTCACTCAGCCTGGGGCACGGCCTCCCACCTTGGACCAGCTCTGTCACTGCAAGTCAAGGCTACATCAGGCCCGAGGATGGCTCCCCATGGGGTCACAAGCTGACGCTCAATACCTTCACAGTTATGGAGGATCGTCTGAGTCTTGTTCTCCTACACCTTGTCACCAAAGTAAGCCTGAGGTAGGGACTTGGTGACCCACTGGGAATAGTACACTGAGCGACAGAATCACCCATTCCACTCACTTCCTTTGAACAGGGAATTGTACCCCACAAAGCCTCTCTCTACATTTTTACTTCATTCCTCATATTAACTGTCAGGGGTCTCAGTGGGGAACTGCCATTCCCACTTTGAGGGGAAAATGGCCTCCCAAACTCTTGATAACGTGTGTGTTTGTTGTCTAGTGGTGGTGTTTGAGTTGACATAAATGGACAGACCATACTCGATGTTTCCCCATAGATCTTCTTCACCTGGTATACAGCTGCTGGCCACATCTGGCCAGATGGGCTGTTGGGGGATTTCTTCAGATGCACTCAAGATGGGACCCGGAAAGACAGAGATGACAGCCTTGCTCCTGCCCAGCCATCCTTCATACTGTTGAGGGCTATCCTTGGAGACAAACGGCCGCCATCTTCAGAAGTTTGGCTGGGCCTGCCCCCAAAAGATCGTCAATGCTGAGCTTGTTGGCTGTTTCCCTCCCCCATGGAAGGAAGGGGTGGGTCGTGGGCCTCTTGCCTGCATATCCAGCCATCTCCCCGTCAGTTGTGTGCCATACTGCCCTAATTGCATGTGACCTAAGGGCTTTGGAGAGAGGCTAGAGTATATGGGACTCTGGAAGGACTAGGGTAGGGGCTCCATCTGTGTGGCCATGGTGAGTTATCCATGCTGGGTGCAGACCTTCCAGTGTGGCAGCCTGTAACCATTCTGCTCATGACCCTGATAAACTCATGGGTTCCCTGGGGTGAACTTCGGTAGACTTGTACTTCAGTTTGTTATTGGGACCTGAGAAGGAGGGTAGACATTATGTATGTATGCCCTGCCTTCTTTGGGAAGGAATTTTATCATAAACACAGAAAAGGGATAATTATTTTTGTTTTTGTTTTTGTTTTGTTTTTTTTTTTCCCAAAGAGCAAATCTGACAGCATCCCATTGTTCTTACTGGGACCCTTTATGGTAGACTTTACAAACTCGGATCCTACAACCACCCACCATGTTTGGTGTTAGAATTCTGCACACAGACGCCAAAGATGAGCCTGGAGAACCTTCGGGAAATCCCATCAGAGGCTGCAAAGACAGATCCTGGCTTCAGAACTCTTCTGTGCTGAGCCCACCGGTTCTTTCCACTCCTCTGTCCTCTCCAGTCCATAGTGGGCTTGGTAATACCCCTGCTCCCCAGAACAGATGTCCAAGTCCTGACCCCTGGGACTTGTCATGTTTGGAATGGGATATGGGCAGGTGCAACCAAGTTAAGGGGAGGTGTCACTGGACTAGGATGGGCTGTCGTAGGCCGTGTGAAGACCTAGGACTCGGGGAAGGTAAAGGCAGGGATGAGAGTGATTCAACATTCTGAGAAATGCCACGGGCTGCTGGACACCACTGGAGGCCAGGAAGGGAAAGAAAGAACCCTTCCCAGAGCCTCCAAAGGGAGCAGGACCCTGCCAACCCCCTTAATTAGGAATCTCTAACCTCCAAACTGCGAGAGCACACCTCTACCATTTGACAGTAGTTGACCATGAGAGTTTATTATGATGCCCCTATGTGCTGCAATAGGGTGTAGTATTCTCTCTTTCCTTTTTGTGGTACTCAGGATTGAGCCCAGAGCCTTGTATATGCTAGGGCAATGCTCACCACTGAGCTCTACCCCACAGCTCCCCGGGGGGTGGGGGAGCGGGGAGGAGAGAGTTGTTTGTTTTGTTTTGAGACAGTCCCATTAAGTTGCTCAGACTGGCCTTAAACAGTCTTCCTGTCTCAGTCTTCAGAGTGGCTGGGGTTACAGACTTGCATTACCAAGCTCTGCTATGCAGTCTCATCTTGCAGCATGAGAGCGTGGGCCATGCAGAAGTTGGGGACTGGGGTTCAGTGCTGTCGGCACACGGGAGGGGCTGAGAAGGTCCACAGCCAGGAAGGCCACTCAGCACCCTTTCAGCCAGTGTTTCCTAAGCTAACTTGACCTGGGAGCCCCTTTCTCACAGAACGCCAGTCAGTCAAAGTGGAGCACACTTGGAGAAATGCCGTCCAGCACCATCAGGCATTCCTGCTGCTTCTGGCCCTGCCACTTCCTGACTGAACGTGCTTGACTGATTCTTCACTTCTGACAGTCCCTGTCACTCTCCTCAACTCTGAGACATGAAAGACCTCAAGACAGTTAATTACTATAGAAACGACTTTGAAACTGCCACTCACAGCGAGCCGAGAGCAAGGTGGTAAGATTTAGTATCAGGCGGAGCCCACGGGCAAAAATAGCAGAGGCAGATGTGCGGGCCAGAGCTGGTTCATCTGGTGTAAAGAGATGACTGGGATGTGGGGCAGCTTGCTAGGAGCATCTGCTAACGGCATCCCTGAAGCCTTCAATCACTACTTAGGGACGTTCATTTGTGTTCCTTCCCCAGCCGGGAGGTCTCTGTGATAGGTCCATAGGTCTCCCTGGGCCCACGTGCAACATTTTCATACCTTGGGTGCCAGTACCTGGGCCTGAGGGCAGAGAGCCACATGGCTTGCTCAGTGTGCCACGGCCTGTTTTCCTCACCCCACCACATAGCAATCGACCTGGCTGGGCTCTGCAGAGCAGTGTCTGCCACGCTCCTCTGGCATGCCGCTGTCCGCCATTTGTCCCACTACCTACCTTGACCTGGTTAATTTCTCAGTACAGATGTCTTTCCTTCAGAAATCCTTCCTTGACCCTCCACCCCACCGTGTGTCCCTGCTACTCTTCTGTGCCCCTGGATGTCCTCCTTTGAGGCACTGACACCCCACAGTGAAACGAGGGCCCTATGGCCATGTTCACATCTGCCTTCTGAGTGTCCCATGAGCATCCCTTTGCTGTGTGCCAGTCCCCGAAGGTCTAGGGCAGTGTCTGTGGAAACCTGAGCACCCCTGGAGCCAGCCTGTGCAGTGCTTGGAATCTGCAGCAGCCTCGGGCTCTTGCAAAAGTTTCCTCCAAGACACGCAGTAATGTCTGCATCGGTTTGCACCATTTGATTAGCGTTCTGGCTGTCACATCCCATTTTGGACTTGGCTTGAGGTTGTGAAGAAGGTCGGGGCTTCAGTGATGGCATACACACTGTTCCAGGCTAGGCTGTGATGTGCAGGGTGGAGCTGACTGCAGCCAGGATGCAGGCCACTTTGCCGTGTGACCGAATCTCTGAAGATGCACGTCAGTGGTAAAGGCTGCTGCCCTGACCAGCTTGGCTTCTCAGTTCTGTGAGTTTCCTTGGGCCCAGGCCCAACTTAACCAGAACGATAGATTCTGGGTTAGATGGGTAGAGGACGTGGCAACTCCAATCCCACCCCACCTAGCCCTGGTTTGAAGCTTTCTAAATATTTTCCTCATGCATCGGCAGCATACAGCTTCTGTTAATAGTGAGCAGGATGGGGCTGGAGAGATGGCTCAGAGGTTAAGAGCACTGGTTGTTCTTCCAGAGGTCCTGAGTTCAATTCCCAGCACCCACATGATGGCTCACAACCATCTGTAATGAGATCCAGTGCCCTCTTCTGGCATGCAGGCAGAACACTGTATACATAATAAATAAATAAATCTTTAAAAAAAAAAAAAAGAAAAGGATTTAAAAAAAATAGTGAGCAGGATGGTGGCAACATCCTTACTTTAAGTAAGAGAGATCTGAGACTTGGAAGTGTCTTTCGTTGGCTAAAATTACAGGTTTGGTATTTTTGGCTGGTTCATAAATCTGATGATGTAAGAAAGGCTCAGGGCCCAAGTGAAGCAGAACAGCACGCCCCGCTGAGGGTCAGGAGACCCCTGTGGCTGGCCACGGGTGCTGGCAGATTCCAAAACACTTTCATCCCACTTTTCCTAAATTCTTCAGGTACTTTGACTTCTCATCTCAAATACTCATGCTTTATACTTATGTTTGAAAGACTCAGTTCCTGGAGTTGATCGGCATTACTTCCTATATTTTATTACTCACAAGTCAAATTATATGACTGGGAAGGAAGAACATGAAGCCTGAAACCTAAGCTCTGAGATATATGTGACTGTTCTGGTTTGTTTCTGTTTTTTTTTTCTGAAATTTTATTTTAAATTAAAAGTCAAAATGTACATCAAAAAAAAAAAAGAAAGGCTCAGGGTTGATCATTTTTCTTCTTTTCTCTCTTTCTCTCTCTCTTTCTTCCTTTCCTTTTTGTTTGTCTCATACTTATTGTGCTTCAGGAAGCATATTTAGACCTTTATGTGAATCACATCTCATTGTTCTTATCTAGTCCCTCTACTAACTCTTCAAGGGCAATATTATCCCCATTTCCTAGATTAGGAAATGGAGATGCAGGAGCTGGGTAACTCCTGAACATAAGAGTAACATAGGACAGAGCCAGGATTCAAACCCAGCACTGGTGGTGGCTGATGGCCAAGTTCTGTTTTGAACTGCATTTTCTGACTTTGCCAAGCATCTAGCTGATACCTGGTGTCAGGCAGACTAGAATGTTTTCGTGTCTTGACTGACTGCACATTCGGCAGCCAGAGGGAGCTGAGGGTGGCTTTGAGCAGGTGTGGTCAGTGTGGCTAACGTAGACTTTTTGGCTGCCAGGCACTCTGGGTGGCATGCAGATGAGATCCACGGGGACCTGTCCTGTGGCCTGTCCAGCTTTGTAGAGAATGGGCTGCTGCCTCCAGACGGTTCCTTTCACTGTCACCACAGTGGAGCAGTGAGAGGGTCACCCTGCTGTGGTGTGGGGCTTCGCCATGAGTTTTGGTTCCTGGCTCTGCCGAGTGGAGGCATTAACATTTATCTCATGAGCCACTGTGAGGTGTCCGGGATGAGACGAGCAAAGTGATTAATACCTGGTAGATGTGTCTTCTAGGCTTGATGACGGTGACTGTAAGGAGGACAATGGTATTGACAGTGCATGTGTGTCAGGTCCCAGACCATGCCAGGCTATGCACTAGACAGAATCATTCGGAACCCGCCTAACACACCAACATAAAACTGTCCACGTAGGAAGTGAGTCTGCCCCGGTCTCTCAGGGTCTCTGCCATCTCTGAGCCCACCCACTCGGAGACAGTTTACCTACAGAGGGAAGCCTGAGCCTTCCTCTCTGGAAGGTAGAGTCAGGCTATCACAGGACACAGGGGATGTCAGCAGTTTCTGACAGATGGCTGGTCTCTGTGGCAAAGTCTCTCAGCTGGCCCTACCAGTGGCTGGCGGAAGTTGCTTTTGAGGGTGAGCAGGCCTGGCTGAGTGCAGGTGTGCTTGAGCTGTAGCTTCCCCACCTTCATTCTCAGGAGTCACTTTCTTTGAACGACTGCTGCCCTTTCTTTTCCAAGCCTCTCTGTGAGAAGCTGCCCAGCCTCTGAGGCCAGAGCCCTGCCCATCACACCTGTCACCTGAGTAAATATGGCTGTTCTGCGGGCAGCTTCTGCAGGGTGGTGACTGGCTAAGGACTGGGCAACCAAGAAGAAGAGGGGAGTTGTGAGCCTCCAGGACCCTGGAGATTTGTGCCAGGCATTGCTGTGCCCTCTCTGCTGTGAGGCTTCAAGAGGTCCAGACGTCTGCCCTGGAGCTACAATGTGGACTCTATGACAGGATGAAATGAACCCCAGGCTCCACTCAGGTCCTCCTGTGGTAGCTTGTCTGTGAGTTTGGTAAGATGCTTAAGTCCTCTAATCCTTAGTTGTACCATCTGTAAGCTGGGTGAGCAACATCCCCTGCCTCAAAGGATTAAGGGTATGAGATGCTCTTGGCACCAGCCTGGAATGTAATGACAAGCCTTCGGTGTTCCTGGCAACAGTCTGCACATCACTGTTCTGTTGAGAAGGCCCCATTTGTAGGAAAGGGACAAGCACAGAGACAGCCCCACAGCAAGCCATGGACACCACAGGAGCCCACAAGCCTAGAGCTGCCTGGACATTCTAAAAGAGGAGGAGCTCCCGGGAGGACCAGAGGACAAAGCAGCACATCCTTTCTTCAAGCTCCCAACATGTGGACGTGCATCACCACCACCCCCAATCCCCCCAATCTCCCTATCCAAGCCAGGATAACTGTTGTACAAGAGCTGAGAGAGACTGTAGGGCAGTGGTGTGTGAAGACAAGGACTTCTTGTAGCTACGGTGGATGGAGGCCTCAAGGGGAACCAAATGTGTGAAAGAGTCTAAGAAGTGCTACCATTTGACCAGAGAGAGACACACATACAAACTGTGGAGTGGGAGCGGAAGGTGTGTGTGCTGCCCGAGGAAGCTGAGGCTGAAGGGGGGCAGGGGGCTCACAGTTGAAGCAGTTGTGTGTGGTGGGAGCATCCTTTGTTCATGTCCTGTTGGGTATGCCCCTGTGGTTGTACTTGTGACCCATGGGTTACTGAGGAAGGAGGTGACTAGTCCCTGGAACTCAACACCATCTGCTCAGCAGCTCTTGAGGCTCCAAAGGTCCACGGACTGCCTCCTGCTGACCTTTGGGCATAGTTTCCCTCCTGTTCACCTTGCCTAGCTCCCCTCAGGCCCTAAGCCTAAGCCCTCAGCAGCCTCTTCACTCAACTCTGTGGTCAACCCTCTATCCAGGGGCCTCTTCTGGGCTTCTGGGTCTCCTCTTCCCATGTCCCTTCATCCACAAGCACATCCTCTGCCCTGGAGCCTGACCACCCCCTCTGTCCCCCTGCCACCAGCTGGGTCCAAATTGTCTTTAGCACCTGCCTTGAGAATCATGTGGTCCCTGGTCAAGTTCTTTCTGGAAGGCTCCTGTGCTCCTGGTGGGTTTGAAGCCCCTCATGCTGGGCACTGCATACACCCCTCACTATCCTGGTTCCTCATCTTGTCTCCTGGCTTCATTCCTATTTCTCACCCACCCCCAGCCCCCAAGGACACCCCTCAGTGCATTTGCAGCTGCGGTTCACCTGGAACCCTCCTCCACCCACATGGTTGACTGCTGTCCCTTAGGTCTGTACATGTCATCTCAAAGCGGCGTCTCACGACCCTCTTAACTCAAGTAGCCTTCCCCCCCCCCCCTCCCATTGGTCTGTTTCATGGCTGTCTCCATCTGAAATGGTCTCAAGAATTCATTGTTAATTTTGTCTGCTTCCCCTCAACTCATGTGTGAATTCATGAAACCAGGGCCCATGATGGCTTTGTTTGCTGCTGGACATGTGCAGGCTTCCTGGTCTGAAAAAAATCACAGTAAATATGTGTTTGCATGTTGAGTGAGGAGGGCAGGGTATGGCCAGTCAAGGCTTCTGTGTCTTACAGACAAGGCCACACACACACTGGCAAAATTCAAGGAGCATTATAGCCACACCTGTGTGCTCATTGTTCCCTTTCACTAGCCATTGTCCTTCGTCTGTCTGTTCACCTCATTCACCCAGGAGGGTTATTCCAAGGCTAATACAGGGACTGTGTGTGTGGTGGGTGGCTTAGAAATATTCCCTGGAAAGTATTTCCCAGAGTGCCCCAGTTTCTCTCCTTCTGCTCTGCACCCTGAGTCTTCCGGGCTGTGTCTGCTCTCCTTAAGATTAGCCCTCACAGAGGATCACTGAACACTCCCCCGGAGGTCCAGATGGCTGAGATTTATGGTCACTGAGAGACAGGAGTTCATTCTGGATTTGAACGGTGGGTGGGGCCTGGCTATCAGACAGGCAGAGATGACCAAGCTGTCCCAAGGCGGCTTGGTCACAGCTGGGCTGGACCCTGTGTTGCTGCTGCTGGGTGCTCTGGGAGAGTGGGGCTTGGATGGGGGCCGTGGAAGGAATGCTTCCTGAGTCAGCCAGGCCTCGGGGTGCTTTGGGGAGAGCCAATGAGTCTTGAGAATCACCCCTCATGACTTCTGGTGGAAAAACACCAGTGTCAGCCCTCCTGAATACCAGCGGGTGGGTGGGCCATCTCTGTGAAACTAGATGGTCATGGACACAATGGCCAGATAGGTTCACATCCCAGGCCCTTACCTCTGCTATAAAACATGACTTTACTCCGTCTGAAGTTGACAGAACACCATTGTGCTGGCAGGTTTTCTTCGGGTTGTGTAGCTTTGGTCAAGCTTCTTGTGCTGTTATTAAAGATGGAAATCCATTTTGAGGAGAAAATGACACGAAGCAGACTTTGCCTCACAGATTGAAACCTGTACCCAAACTGACCACTCTCTGACAGTGACACAAAGATGTCCCAGCCCCTGAGTGGGAGCCACCAGTACCGCCACTTGTCTGGGACGTGGATTACTGCCCAGGAAGGAGCTGGACTCTGACTGAGCTCCTGGACATGGGCTCTAAGTTCTAGACCAATTCTCTGACCAGATTTCCTACTAATTTATATGAGAAGTTTTGAAGAGTCCCTGCTCAAGGTCAGACACTCCTTTGGGGACCAGGAAACTCAGGAGAGAACTTGCTACAAATCCAGATTCTTGGGGCTGGGTAGATGGCTCTGCAGAGTGCTTACTGCTCTTGCAAAGGACCCAGGTTCAATTCCCAAAACCTACATTTGGTACTCATAACAAGCTATAACTCAGCCTTAGGGGATCTGACACCCTCTTCTGGCCTCTGCAGGTACTGCACATGGTACACATAAAGTCACAAAGCCATACACACACATGTACATAAAAAAAAATAAAACAAATCTAGACTCTTGGGCCTCACCCCAAAGCACATATAGCCAAGGTGCTGACCTGAAGAGTTTGTTCATTCCTGTGGCATAAACACTGAGAGCATGGCCAATTTAAAGCTTGCCAGGCGATGATGTTGAACACATTGGGGAATAAATGTGTCATCGCTAGCAAGGCTGGCACAGGCTAGCTTCCACACCCCACCACAGGTCCCCTCTGTTCTGAGCTCTAACTTGGCTGCTGCCTCAGCAGGTGCTGGCAGTCTCCTCACTGTGAGCAGCATTGGTTACTCCCTCCTGCTGCAAGGGGAGGGTGGGGTATTCGACAGGACTTTGTCATTGAAAAGTTCATGTTTGAGAACACACACAAATCACGAGGGGACATAGCTCAGTCAGTAGAGTACTAGCTGGGAAAACATGGGGGTCCAAGTTCGATCCCCAGGATCTATGTAAAAATGCTCCCTGTAAAACAAGTGCCGGGGAGGTAGTAACAAGAGGCTCTTGGGAGCTTGCTGACCAGCTAGTCCAGTGGAATCAGCAAACTCCAAATTGAGTTGAGACTTTGCCTCAAAAACTGTGACAGTGATTAAGGATGGCTGATATCTGGCTTCTGGCCTCAATAGTCATGCACATGCACACACACAGAGACATTTAAAAAAAATCACACTAAAGGTCTCATGTTTGTGTTAGGAACATTCATAGGTATCCTGTGGTACATGCAGCCCATGGGCAGGCCATGTGTGCCATAGCTATGCAGGAAATGATTGTGACCTCCAATTATAGCCCCTGAAAACCCCAGCCAGAAATGATTATCAAAGTCAGAGAAGGCTCAACACACTAACATTTCCCATTGGCTGTGAGCCACACGAGAGGGCATAGTGCTCTGAAGACACTGCTATCGCCTAGCTGCTTCTGGGTTTGCTCTTTTTAAAGTTTTGGTCAGTGGCAAAAACATATTTGTGTCAGGAAACAAGCGTGGGTCTCAGAGCTGAACTGTTGGGAATCTAATGCCTATGCTGCCACTCGAGGGGATCTGTGTGACCTTGGGTCAGTTCCCCAACCACCCAGCTTCTCAAGAAGATTGTGAATTAAGCATTTTTTATATGCCTGGGATAAGTGTGGAAGAGAAAAGCAGCCAAATGAACGGGGAGCAAACTCCTGACTACTCCTGGGAAGCCATCTTTATTCTAGGAGCCAGGAAGCTAGCTCCCTGGGAAAGTAGACTGGCTCCCACAGGTGAGGTAGTATGGCTTTCATGATGGTGAATTTCACCATCTAGCCCCCGGGTGGTCTTTTCTACATAAGGAAATGTCAATTTTCTTCCTATAAAACCCCTCATGTGGGTTTTATTTTGTTCGTTTTGTTTTTGTTTGACAGGGTTTCTCTGTGTAGCTTTGGAGCCTTTCCTGGAACTTGCCCTGTAGACCAGGCTGGACTTGAACTCACAGGGATCTGCCTGCCTCTGCCTCCTGAGTGCTGGGATTAAAGGTGTGCCACCACCACCCGGCTGTGAATTTTTTTTTAATCTGGAGGAATTTCTTGACTTACTTAAGATGTAAGCTAGCTCCTCCTAGCCTTCCTCCCATGGCTACCTTTTCATTTTGTTACGATGAAGCTCGGCTCTTCCTCTCCAGACTCTTTACTCTCAAACTCCCCAGACCTGTGAGACAATAAGTTTCTGTCCACTAGACAGGTGTAACACTGTGTGTGTGGAGTGCTCACATACAATCTGTAGGCCTATCCAAGAAGTATGGAAAGTTCAAAGATGCTGGAGCCACAAGCCCCTAAGTTTGCAGTGAGGGTGCCCTGCAGGACAGAGGCCCTGTGGATCTCCCCGGAGTGACAGATCCAGATGACTGAGCAACAAAGGCTTGGACACACACCCACTTAGGTGAGAATTTTACTGTTTTGAGGTTTGTGACAATTTGGAAAAAACAAACAAAAAACCCAGCGATGAACTTCATAGTTTACCAAATGTATGCACACCCGAGAGGCCATTTGTGGCTGACGTAGATGTGGAGATGCCCAGTTAAATGGTGGCTGCGTACAATTTACCGTAGAGGACAGCCACTGTGCTTCCTGTCTGTAACTGCTGCCACCAGCTCGCATGCTGCAAGTCTCTGCTGAAATGCCACCATGAGTGCTGACCATCCCTGCAAGAGCTCACTACCCAACAAGGTGGTCCCTTCCAGGTTCCAGGTACTTACCCCGTACATAGTGTATACGGCATACTAAGTCAACTGGGTCATCACCAAGGCTTCTAGGGAATAGCCAGCTACTAGTGGGGTGTTTTTGACCAACAGAACACTTGTGTAAATTATCAGATGGATGTTTGAGGGGGATGAGGTCAGCAGCCACACTCGATGTGATTCAAAGGTCAAATGTGAATGGTTTTTATGTAGATCACTGATATTTTTGTTATAGCAGCTAGCATTAGAAAATCCTAAGGCACTGTATAAGTACAATGCCCTTTAGAGAGCCTGGGAACTGCTCTAAGAAGTGTTCTAGAGTCAGTAATATTCCAGAACTGCTAAGCTGAGGCGCTGGACTCTTGTGGTACTGCCATTATCATGGGCATAGCAGGAAAGAGGCCAGCAGATTCAAATATGAATCGTAACTTCAAAAGATGGGCTCTGCATCATGGAGTGCTGTTCATAGGCAAGGCTGTGTGTGGCCAACACCCAGAAATGTTAGAAACTGCATACAGAGATGTCCCTTCCAAGCCACATGAGGCACCTGGGCTAGTTTAAGGATCAAAGGCCTTTCCATTGTCCTTCACACTCACCTGCTCTTCGTGCTGAGGAGTTTGAGGGGCAGAGGTGAAGCCTTGCAGAGAGCTGCTGTCATTTCCTGTCTTTGTGGACTGTTAGTGTCTCCTGGTTGTGGGAAAAGAATTTCAAAGTTTCCAAGGATCTGCCTCACAGGTGGCTTTGGGCCTCATGTGTTGGCACAAACTAACCAGAAGCATTTTTAGGGTGCCTTGTGACTTGTCGTATTCATGTTTGGAGGGAATAAAGGGCTCTGGAAAGAGGCCTTGAGAGGTGGGGTTCCCACAGGTTCCCCCTTCCATCTACATCATCCCTCTCTCTTCCTATAGGCCCAGGGGAGCATGAGACGTAAATATGAAAACAGGAGTCTGCTTTCAAATTGCTGCTGGCCCCCACAGTCTTCACCTCAGGTCAGAATTGCTTGTGCCTTTATGCGTTTTTCTCATTGCCTGGACTATGCCTTTTAGCGCTTGGGATGGGTACCCCAAGACTGTATTCTCTTTTGGCCACTGTCACACCCTGGTGGCTTTCATGTGCCTATGTCCTTCCTGTCCATTTCCACTGCTGTCACTTCTGAAACCCCTGGGCTTCCTCCCCTGGACCACTGTAGGTCCTCATTGGCTCCCCGTCCCTCTAGCTTACCCCTGCCATCCATTCAGGCGGCATGCCTCCTCAGCCTCGCCTTCTGAAGTTCCTAACTCCTCACAAGTCGCTTGAAAAGTTTGCCTCTCTTTGTTAGCCTTGACCCTGAATTGTCTGTAAGAATCTGAGTGTTCTTCGTTCCAAAGTTTTCTCATTGTTTTCTTTCCAATTGTAGAAAACATCTCCCGCCAGGCACACCCTACTGTTTTTGTGAAAATTATAGCCTGAAAATAACTGCTTAAGTCAACTGCCAGCCGAGGTGCTCTCTGCAGAGGGATGATTCCAGCTGCTGACAGTTTGTGGGCTTTATTTTGGGAACAGAGTTCATCAAGGAAAGCACAGGATTTTCAGGTGCCCTCATCCCCCATTTGTAGCAGATAGCACGAGAGTGTCTCTGAGTGGGCTTCTGCTTTTGAGTCAAAAGAGAAAGAGCTTGAGGAAGAGTCTGGCTCCTGCTGTGCCCTCACCCGGCTGCAGTCCCTGCGTTGGGCTCATGTTTGAAGCATTGACAGTATCGTTCCCTTGTTCAGTTAGATGAGACCCACCAAAAGATCGGGGTGCCAAAAGATGTTGTCCAGGATTTGTGCTCAGGCTGAGCCTGCCCCTCGCACCTGGACAACTTGCCTCCCCAGGAAGCATTTCAGATTCCACTGAGAAGATTGTGAAGCATTTTTATCTACCCCATGTCTCATCTGAAAAACAAAATGTCCGTGTATAGACCCATATATCACTCTGTCTGTCCGTCCTCTCTCTCTCTAGCTTTCTCTGTATAGCTAATTGCAGGATCTATATCTACACAGACAGGTAGAGAAGATATACAGCCCACCCTCAAGAGCCTAGTTGCCTAGTCTCGGGAATTTATGTTCCTCTCCCATCAAATCCTGCAATTAGGTAGCTAATTGGATCAACTGAGTTATATTTTAGGTTTAATGAACAGCAGTTGCTCGGCATTAGCCCAATAACTTACTATCCAAAGTGTGACATTAACAGGTACCTGACAGTGGCAGTCCCTGAGAGCTGGCTGAAAATACAGGCTCAGCCTAGACCTACTGACCAGATGTGCAAGATCCTGATCGTTTCGGATGCACGCTGCAGTGTGGAGAGCATTAACCTAGACTGTGTAGCTTAACCCTCTCACTAGCATAATTACTTTTGATGCTAGGCATTTAATGTTGCCAGTAGTTTGGCATTTCACATTTTACAAAGCTTTTTCAAAACTAGGGACTGGTGTGGTTCATTTGAGCAACTGGACTCAGCTTCTGGAAATACTAGGGGCTCAGCAGATCCCTCCAGGGCAACCCTCGCTCAGGCCTGGCTTCTAATAGCTGTTTAATTAATAGCTGTACTAAGACACAAGTGCAGAGTGAGCCCCTGAGGGAGACCATCTACCTTGTGAACATGAAAAGGTTAAGGCTCCAGTAGACCAAGAAGGGTTTGGCTCATAGTGGTAGGTTGTTCCTTACCCTCTAGGCCCAGGTTCTGTCTTGGCATATCTCTTAGTGACTAAAGTGATCATCTTTGGGATTAGATATCTTCTGACACACTATAGCATGGAACTTTGTGGGTCTCCTCTTCTGCAGTCTTCTTTGGACTGCAGTGAGGTCCTGTATAGAATGGAGTGGAGAGCTGGGGCACTTGGCACAGCCCAGTCCTAGCTCCATCCTGCAGCCACAGGCCCACCTGTCCCCACATGCCTCCGGGGAGAGTTGTTAGCCTTGGGGAGCCATGCAGTGAGACAGTCTGAACACCTGCTGCTCATCCCCCAGCACTACCTCCCCAGGACCCAGTTTGAAGAAGCAGCCACAAAGGCCCGCAGAAATGATGTGAGGCAAGGCTTATCCATAATGGTTTCCGGGTTGTGGGCTTGTGAAGTTGGAGCCATTTCCCCTGGCTCCCCATCCCGCAGGCGTTGGGTCCTGGCCATCCACCTGGAGCTGGTTAGATGTGTTCTGAATACAGAGAGATGCATTAGCAGAGGAGTGCTTGCCTCCACAGAGGCCACCAGCTGGGCATGATAATCAGGAAGGGCAGGGTGTCTGCGTAGGGGAACCTGGACCACAGGAATGCTCCAAGCCTCCCCTGAGAGCCACAGGAAGACAGGCAAATGAGGCATCTTCCTTTCCATAAATTCCTCAGCTTCTTGCCTGACCTTGGAAAAGATCTGCTTCTTTGGGGGTTGGAGGCCGGAAGGGCAGAGGTCTCTCCATGCAGACCCTCTGCCATCTCCCACACTCCTGGCCGCTCATCAATGTTGCTCTGCAATGGACCCAGCTCAGAGAAGGCAACCTCTGCCTGCCATCTCTGGCTTTCGAGGGTAGCTTGCTTCAGTGAGGCCAGCCAGGTACAGGGCAGTTTGGTGCAGTTGAGCACAGGGTACATCTTTACCTACATCCCGACTTAGATCCTCTGGCAGGAAACACAGGCGGGCAAAGGTGACAGACACTCTGAGGGCTTCTTCCCCTGGGCTTTGTTCTAGACGTGTTTCATATTTGAAGTCATTCCATCTTCTAGCCCTAGGAGGTAGTAAAGTCCCACCATGGATCATGCTTCACAGATGGTGTTGAGGAAGCCCAATTGCCTGGTGATCACCAGGGGCCACAATGCTGGGGCGTGGGAAGGCCTTTGCAGCCACCTGCTGGGGTTCCAAAGGGAAAGGCTGCGTGGCCTGTATAGGGTACAAGAGGACCTAGGCAAAGAGGACACAGACTATGGACTCTACCTGGGGCTTCTGGGAAGTGACACAGATGATACAAATAGATGTACAACTAGATGTACACAAGTAGATGCCTGAGTCTGTGACAAAGGGGACCGTCTGCCACAGTGCAGGTAAACGTGCTGTGGGCTGGACAGGAGAGAGAGGAGAGGATGGATGGGTGAGTCGGGAGACACAGAAGGCCAGGAAGCTACTTTACAGGACAGAGGTGGACAGGGAGAAACAGCAGAGGTGCGCAGCTGGTAGAGCATGACTGTTGAGCAGATGCTCACACTGCTTCCCTGTCCAGGCTGGACTTCCAGCCCAGATGGGCACTTCTCTGAATGAGCCACAAGGTATGGCAGGGGCACAGTGGGTTAAGGCCGTGTTTAGGTCCTGGAGGGTGGCCAGCAGCCGCTACCCTTTCTTGGGTGCCATGGCTCTTCCTAGAATGCCTGCCACGGTGGCTACTGTTGACTCCGATGGCCTTTTCCACCCCAGCCCCACCCCCAGCATGGCCTATCATCTCATCATAGGCCTTCCAGATGCTTGCTGCTGCTGGGTGGCCTGCTGCTCAGGTGGTGCTTGGAGGCTGTGACTACCGGAGGTGACTTCACCTCTCAGGACTCTCCAGAGCCTCAGGGAATGGATGGATGTTTGGGCACCAGTATATTGTCATGCACAAGGCATTTGTAAGAGAAAACACATTTCTTAAATTACAAATCCATCAGTACTGGGTTAATGCCTCCTGAAAGAAAACAACCAAGTTGGATCACCCAAGCCGTCTTCTCCTGGAACTGCTTGTACCTGTTGTCAAGGATTTTGTCTAGCACTGCAGAGCAGGAAGGCTCCGCTTGCTCAGGAATGGCTCTCTGAGGCTACCTAAACTGGGAATCTCACAGTGTATTTCCCAGCTTTTCCTGGGAACAAGTTGGGTCTTGTATGATTTACGCTTTTATTCCTAGCAATCATTACCCAGACAGTTCTGAGAGTCTGTTCTCCAAGGCTCTGTGACAGCCACAGTCTGCCGCCCTTGCTATCTGAGGGTGTGTTACCACAGTGTAGAAGAATACTCCCTAGTTATGAAGCTTTTGTGCACAAAGACCTCCTTCGTGCAAAGTGGAAGCCACTTCCTGCTGTGGCAGGGCAAGACAGTAGAGCGATTCCTCCATTTTGTATTCTTGCTGAGACAATTTTAGTTTTAACTAGAATTTGATCACCTTAATGGGAAGTCCTGTGGAAAATTACCCAACTCTATTCTAGGAACCCAGGGTCAAGATGCCTCAGCTAACTTAGCTTCTATGTGCTGGATGGTTTATTCATGGTTGTCAACTTGACTCTATCTGAAACTAAAACCCCAAAATGGAGGGCACACCTGTGAGGGATTTTTTTTCTTAATTTGAAGTAGGAAGATCCACTTCTAATCTGGATCTTTGAGTTAGGAGGACACATGCCTTTGATCCAGATCTTTTGAGCTGGGAAAAGACAGATCTTGAGGTGGGAAGACACACCTTTAATCTGGGCCATACCTTCTGCTGGAAGCCTATATACAGACATGGAAGAAGGAAGCTTTGCTCTTTGCCTGCTTGCCCTTGACTGGTTAGCATGTCTATTCCTTTACTGGCATTAGAACCTACTTCTTTGGGACTCCAGTGTATACTGAAGACCAGCTGAGACGTTCAGCCGTGTGAACTGAGCAACTACTGGATTCTAGGACTTTCCGTTCACATCCTGCCATTGTTAGATTTGCTGGACTGCCTGTAAGTCATTCCAGTAACCCCCTTTGTATATATAGATGAGAGATTCATTCTATAAGTTCTGTTACCCTAGAAAACTCTGATTAATGCATCCTGTTAAACAGCCTGCTTGTGCAGAACCTACCTCTCCAGCTGCTTATCTTAACTTTTGTCAAACTGCTTGTTTGCACAAAACCTCCCCTTGCAGCTGCTAAGTGAGCGTGGTTTTTGCCTTAAAAACTCTCACTCTAAACCCTGGTACCACACTTGGGTCCCAAATACCTGAGTATATTCCCAGGAAGCTGAAATAAAGACTTTCAGTTGGCAATAGATGGTGTCTGAGTGGTCTTCTCTGGTGGACTCCCTGTAACCACCCAGAGCCTAGGAATTAGACAAACTCCCTGGTAGGCAGACAGAAAGGGAGTGGGCCCATGGCCAGGTAATAAAGGGGAGAATTTCCAAGATGGCTGGCTTCCTCCTCACCCTCATGACTTGAGACAAAAGCTTGGCAGCTTAAAACAAAGGTCTTGTAAGTTTTTTTTCCCCTACTAGCAGGCCACCTGCTGATGGGCTGGCTCAAGTTCAAGGCTGGGTCAGGACAGGTTATACAACAGTGTCCCCCACCCCCAATCAACCATCCTGTCTTTCTTCATGATGACTAATCTAAGTTAAGGGAGGAAACCTCTTCAGAGACTTAAAAAACCTCAGCCCCCAAGAAGAGACTGGCTTTTTTGGCTTTCTGAGTCCCCCCCATCTGCTTTGCAGAGAGTCTTTTCTTCTGTGTGTCTGCTGCGTGTGTGAGTGAGTGTGTGCGTGCGTGCGTGCCTGTATGTGTGTGTGTGTGTGTGTGTGTGTGTGTGTATGTGTGTGTGTGTGTGTGTGTGTGCGTGTGCGCGCGTGTGTGTGTTTCCTCGCCCCCAATAAACACCTTTCTTCAGCTGCTGAGTCTTGTGTTGGTCTTCACTGCTATCCATTGTGCTCCAGATGGTTCCTTTCTTTTCCTCCTTTAACTGACAGAGAAAATGAGCCCGAGACTGTAACGCTGTGGGGGAAAGTGACCACCGTGTTACCTGACCTGGCCCCTGGACACCCAGCAGGACCCTCACAGGGCAGAGAGCAGAGCTAAGCATCATCACTGAGGACTGAGAGGAAAATTCCACAGTTCCACCTCCTTCATGTGGGCTGGTGGCTGAGGCCCTGGGCTTTAACAGGTTTCAAGGAGGGGATGACTCTATTGCTGACTGACCTGAGTTGACTAGGGTCAGACCACACACAGCAGGCACTGATGGGTGAGTTGAGTAATGCTCCCATACATTGAAATATCAGCCCCTGTACCTGTGGGTGTGACCATATCTAAAGAAATAGGGTCTTCGCAGGGGTAGTTAGTTAGGATGTGGTCATATGAATCAGGGTAGGTGGGCCCAATGCTCTGAGTCCTTATAAAGAAGTGTGAGAGTCTGAGGCAGACACACACACAGGAAGTGTGATAGTGTGATGATGGAGATCGAGGCTCCAGAGAGCCACTAGAATCTGGAGGAGGCAAGGAAGGAAGGCACAACCTGCCCTTACCTCATTTTCAGGCTCCAGCACAAGAGGACCAGAGAAGAAATTTCTTTTTTCTTCTTCTTTTTTTTTAACCTTAAATATGTATAATTTTTATTAATCATAATTCAATAAATCTAGGAAAAACTCTTTTTTCTTTTTCTTTATTAAGAAATTTTCTACTCACTTCTCATGCTATCCACAGACCCCCCCTCCTCCCACCCCCAGCCCTCTTTCCCAAGCCACCCCGCATCCCCACATCCCCCAAATCAAGGTCTCCCATGGGGAGTCAGCAGAGCCCAGCACACTGAGCCTAGGCAGGTCCAAGCCCCTTCCCACTGCACCAAGGCTGTGCAAGATGTCACACCACAGGCACCAGATTCCAGAAGCCTACCCATAGACCAGGGACAGGTCCCAATCCCCCTGCCTGGGTGCCCCCCAAACAGTTCGAGCCAAACAACCATCTTCGGTATCCAGAGGACCTAGTCCAGTCCCATGGGGGCTCCACAGCCACTAGTCTACAGTTCACGGGCTTCCACTAGTGTGGCCGGTCATCTCTGCACGTCCTCCCATCATGATCTCCACGTCCCTCACCTGCAGTATCTCTCCTCTCTCTCATCAACTGGATTCCCGGAACTCAGCCTGGTGTCTGGCCGTGGATCTCTGTATCTGCCTCCATCTGTCACTGGACAAAGACTCTATGATGACAGCTAGGTTATTTGCTAGGCTGGTCACCAGAGTAGACCCGTCCAGGTACCCTCTGGACCACTGCCAGCAGACCAAGGTGGGGTCAACCTTGTGGATTCCTGAGAGCCTCCCCAGCACCCTGCCTCTTCCTATTCCCATGATTCCTCATCTGTCATGGTATCTTCCTCCCTGCCCTCCCACTCTGTCCCTGTTCCAGCTTGACCCTCCCATTTCCCTATGTTCTCATCACCCACTCCTCACCCTCTGCCACCCCCCACACCCAGTCTACTCATGTAGATCTCATCCAGAGAAGAAATTTCTGTGTTACAGCAGACCCAGGAAGCCAGCACAGTGGAAGGAAAGATTGGGTGAAGGGACCCTTGCACCTGTCTCCCAGTATATAACCACACAGAGAACATTCAAGAAGTCAATTTTGTGGTCTGGCCTACATTTGCAGGCCTGTGATCCCAAATGCTTGAGAGGCTGAGGGAGGAGGGCCGCTACTGCAAGGCTTGTCTATGCTCCAGAGAGAGCTGAGCACCACTCTGAGTGATTTAGCAAGACCCTGTAACAAAATAAGAAGTAAAAGAAGGGCTGGGGTATAGCTCAGTGGTGGACTATTTGCCTAGCATGTGTAGGTCCTTGGTTCAATCCATGGTACCACTCACATGCACACACACACACACACAAAGCCAACTTTCTGGAATGAATCATAGCCTGACAAGGAGTGAGCTCAGGTTTGGAGAGGGGTGGAGGCTGACTGATGCCATGGCTCCCAAACAGACTTTGTCTCATGGAATGTTCTGGAACCTTTACTGCCTACAGCCTTGATGAGAACTAATAACCAGGTACTGTGCTCCAGCTTTAAAAAACCTTATCCTTCCCATCAAGCCCATGATGGTGAAGTCATGAGCCTAAAGAGGCCCAACTCCTCCAAACCAGCAGGTTACACTAAGCCAAGAGGAGTCGTGTCTTTGGGGCTCACCCTGCTGCCCTCTTTGTGTCTGAACTGGGGGTTCCATGGTGTCCATCTTGAGTGGAGGTGAGGCCCTCAGAGGAGTTCATACAGTACCCTTCACACAGTGCTAAAGACTGTGAGCATGCAATTATGGCCATAGTTCTGTCAACAAAGAATCTACTTCTTAAAAAGAAGAGCTTTGCAATATTGCAGAGCAATAAGGGACAACGTGTTATTTTTGATGTAGTATTTTTACTGTTTTTTGGTAATTTTGACGTATTTTGATCATATTTACACCCATCCAACTCCTACCCTTGACTCCTCCCACCTCCTTATTCCTTTCTCAACTGTTGTTACTTGTATAAACAATATAAATATTATAAGTAAAACCTCCCGTGTCGTCTCAGTGTTGCTTATATGCACGTTTTTAGGGATGGCTACTTGGGATTAGATAACCACTTACGGGGCTTATTTCTGGGGAAGGCTGACGTTCCCCCTCTTAGCAGCCATTGATGGCTTATAGCTCTTCATCTAGGGATAGGTCCTTGGGAGACTTTTATCATCCACAATTCAACTGGTACTGTCATTGTTTAGGTCTTGTTTAGGCAGCCATATTGCTGAGAGTGTGGGGTGCAGCTCCCTTGTCCTGTATGGAAGAAGGGTGTCTCAGCAGACTCCTGATCCTCCGGCTCTGTTTACAATGTTTTCACTCCTCTTCCATGAAGAAGGAACAAATTATCAGTCCCTCAGTGAGCTAAACAAATTCCCAAAGCACTGAGCTGCCTGATGGTCCCCACAGGCACCATCTGCACTGTTGAGGGACAGTAGAGAAGTGGATGCAGTTATAAAAGGGCTACAGGAGGATCCTTGTCACTTTGGAATTGTTCTGTATCTTGAGCAGATTGGTAGACACATGAACAAGACGAAACTGAACTGAATGCTTCTCTCTCCCCTCTTCCCTTTCCCCCTCTTCCCCTTCTCCCTCCCCTCTCCCTCCCCCTGTACATAGGAGAACAATGCAGGTACAACTGTGGATGGTGTGAGTAAGCTCAGGATGTGAGACTGTCCTGGCTGCGATGGGCTGGCTTGCTTTCACAAGTTGCCTTCGCTGAGGACACCAGATAAGGAGTACACCGACATAAAAATCTACAATCATGCCAGAATAACACATTAAAATGAGAAACATCGACTTTGGAAATAGAATGTAAACAAAATAAATCCGAGCTCCTTGGGCTTCGCAGCAATAAATCTACGATTTATTTCTCCCTTTGGGATTTTCTTAAGGCTCGTTTTCTCAGTGCATGTCAAATTGACTTGAAAGATACACACATGAGTCCACTGTGTACCAGGAACAGTGCAGTCGCGTGTGCATGCGTGTGCTTGTGCATGTGTGCGTGTGTGCGTGTGTGTTGAGTCTAGGAGCAGGCTAGGAGAGTGAGCAGGCAGGCTGGAGGAGAAGTAAAGCACAGAGTGGAAACGTGCCTTCCACACTGAGGGAGTCCCCAGAGTCCAAGGGGAGGATGCTGTTTGGGAGGTGCCTTCGCCTGGGGATGTGCTTTCAAAGGAGCAGCAGAAGCATTTGGGGAGGCCCCCTCAAGCTGCTGCATGCAGAAGGATGGGTCAGTGCTGAGCCTGAGGAACCCCCAGACAGGGATGTGCCTAGACCTGCTCCAGATGCAGCTGGGAGTGTGAGAGAGGTGGGGAGGACAGAGAGAGAGGGAGAGAGAAGCAGTGTCCACAGCTGGCCCTGGCCACAGGCAGGCCTGAGTCCTTAACCTTCTCCCCTAGGAGGGCTGGAAATAAACTCCGGATAGTGTTTCTGTGAATTGAGCTAACACTCTCCTGAATGCCTAAGGCTATTGTCTCCAGCAGCGGCAAACACCATATTATCTACTGACTGGGGTGGACTTCAATGGGTAAAGGCCTCATACATCCAGAGACAGGGCCTGGCAGCCAGGAAGCTCCCTTGGAAGCAAATTCTGAAGTGGTTTGTGGATGAGCTGATCTAGACCCTGTTAATCATTTGCTCCAAGAATTGAGTGTGCCCATTTCACCATTCCTTCACTCAAGGTTGCTCACAATCCCTCCAGCCACTGCCCATGATTGCAGCTCAGCTTCTTACTGTGGGCTGGGTGGTAACGAAGGAACTCATCACGGGTCCCCATAGCTAGCATCCTGCACCCACAGGAAGACCCAGGTCCCTTGTACCCGGGCAACCAAGTTCAGCTGTGTGCTTTTTATTTTCAGGTCAAGCTAGGCTAGGCTCTCTGCAGACAGAGCTCCTGGAGAGGGGCACAACCTGAGACACTAGGAGTTGACAGCATGCTGGCTCTCCTGACGCCCACTCCACTGTGCCTCCACCGACACCCCACTCCCATGACCTACCAGCCTGTCTGACTCGGCACATTTACAGAAGACTAAAATGACTCCTTATGGAAATGAGTAACCCCAGGAAACCCAATATCAATTGTCACTGATCCTGAAAAGCAGTGGGTCCCTCACAAGGGTTTGATACCCTGGCACCTGGCACTCATCTACCTGTCCTGTACACAGCCAAGAGCCTGCCCAGTCACAGAGGGTCCTGCTTACACGACTCTCCCATACATACTTCATTGCTTCAAGGAGGAACATTAGCCAGGTATGAGGACGCCTGGGCTCAGTTATAAAGATGGAAAGGGAAGCAGAATGGAGCAGGGAAGAAAGACCACGCTGCAGGGTTCTCTGGGCCTGGGCTCAGCTCCTACCTCTGATGCTGGCTTACCCATTTTCTCAGTGTTCTTGGGTGTGGCACAACTATAAATGGTGCTGAAGAAAAGAGTGCTTTTAAGGATAGAAGGCAGAAGACAGACGGCGTCTTCTGTCTGGTGCCCTTCAGGATCCCACCTAGGAAAGATTTGTAAAAAGACTCAACAGTTGCTTAAGAGACGTTAGCTAGATATGAGAGCATAATCAGCTAGATCGTAGCTTCAGAGTGAGGGAGGGGTGACAGGTGGAGTTCCCGAGGGAGGAGGAGGTGGGAGGGAAGAGGGCTGCAAAGAAGCTCCGTGTGCCTCAGGCACGCTGCTGACAGCCCTGCTCACCAGCAGGGAAGATGCCAAGGTTCTGGGAAGATGGAGATCGACCTGGATGCAGCCCAAGAAAGATGAGGTCGCCATGCTCCGAATTCCTCTTTGATTGTCGTAAGATGTGCTTGGGTGATAACGTGTTGTTGAAAGTCAGCAATGGCTAGCAGGGTGGGCACGGTGCCCAGCTAGATGGGGCTGGGGCCTCCCTCTCCCCGGACTGCTCCACGGCACCCCTGACCAGCTCATCCTCCGGGGTTCTGGACCCCATGTGGACGTGAGTCTGTGTGCTCTGCTTCAGCTTTTGCTGTCAACAGTTTTAGAAGGCCCAGAGCAGGAAACAACTAAATATGTTCATCTGCTGTATGGTAACTGTGTGTACTAACTACCTGGGCAGCCGCAGAGGGAGAAGCCTCTTCCCTCTTATCTGTATTTTAAATCTCTTGCATTTCTTGGCCTATGTAAAGATGTGAAGATAGCACTCTGTCAGGCTGTCAGGATGTCTGTTGGTCTGTCCATCTGAAGTAATAGGGAGCTTGTCTCAAGATTCTCCCACTAGTGGTGGTGGCTGGCACCCTCTGGGTGGGTAGGCCAGCAAAGGGACCTATGCATGTATATAGTAATGCAATTAAATCGCTACCAATTGACGGAAACAGCTTAATGATTATAGGAATTTATTGGGTGGTTAACTCACGATACAGGAAACTCACAGTACAGGAAATAGGGATTGTAGCAGATCCTGGAAAGATGAAGCACAGTCTAGTGCTGTTCTCTGGAGAGCTCTGCCCTGATCTGCACTAGCGTCCAAGACCACGAGGTAGCAAAGAGAAGAGAGCTCACTTACATGCATCCCAGGTCTTAAGGGTCCTTCCGAACATGGCACAGACAACCACCCACTACAACGTAGCAGAGCGTGCTCAGCCTCAGTGTGTGTCCTTCCTCTCTCTGAACTCACAGCTATGCTCCATTTTCCATGTGACAGAGAACAGGAAGGACATGGAATCACAGCCATTTACAAGGGTGTGTGGCTTTGGATGTCAGGCAAGTTCCTTTTCCTGGATGCTTGGCTCTCACCTGTGGTGGAATTTAATCAGAATGAGTATATGACATCATGGAGATTACGTGAACAATTCTGCCATAAGGACTCGAGTTTAAAATAACTGTGGTTACCATCATTTTTCCTGACAGGGATCCTAGAATATCCTTGAGGATGCCATCCTCATTCCTACTGTCTGTACTATCCAGCCAGGCTGGCCTCAGCTGGGCCTCTCTACTGTCTTGCAGGCAGAGTCCAGCAACTCTACCCTGGCTGCACTCAAGGAGTCACCTCCAGATACGGCCAGACCCTGTCAAGAACCGCTCTGCTTTCTATATAGCACCCATTGTTCTAAGAAGCCTGTGTGGCCAGGTGTGTCCTGTCTGTGGAAAGGACCGGCCTCTCCCTGAGGACATAAGGCTGTATTTGCCCTCAGGGTGCCCAGCTTCCCATTGTGTTTGTAACATGACAAAACCTGGCAGTGGCTTCTCACTGGTTGAACCCCATTCATCCTCACCGACTGTTGTCTTCCTCAGAAATCAGGTGTGCCCTCCCCAGTCTGCTGTGAGAAATGTCAGGAACTCATGGCAAAGCTTCGGGATGAGCATGGCATGAGGAAATGGTGGCCTTTGCTCTCAAGAGTCATTTGATGACCCGGCTGTGGGAAGGTGCTCATAGGTTGTGATCTCCCACCTTCTACACCCCCTCCCACCAGGAAGTTGTCTCTTTAGGAGGTGAAGTGACTTCTATCTTCCCATCCACTAGCTTGACATAAGCAATGTCTCTGCCACCACCTGCCTCTCTGGCGGTAGTCTTTATGCATGTAGTGGGCAGACCAAAACTTTGGTGCAGCAACAGATTCAGTGTTCCAGCTCCGACATTTTCTTTTAACCCCCACTTGGACAGCACCACTTGAGCTAGACTCATTCTAACAATAAGTTGGAGGTTGGGGAGCAGCTTCAGGGACCCCTAAGGTATGTGGACTCCATTTCAATTCTTACTCTTTTTTTGCCTAAAACCTTGCACAAACCACATGGTAACAACCGTAACTGAATGCTGCTTTAATCACCCAAATCCCATCACTCAACCAAATCAACTGTTTTTAATCTTCCCTAATCTTCCCAGAGCCTGTGAGTAGACAGACGGTTCTGTAAACAGCTATAATCACAGCACTTTGTATTGTGGCCCCTTGTTTCTCAGCCCTAGCTCCATGTTGCTACAGCCTTTCTTGGGAGTCTTTTTCAATGGGCCACTCACCCACCCCCTGGTGAGGCTCCTGCAATCTGCTTGCTGGTCCCCCAGATGTCCATTATGTCATCACTCAGAAGAGGTTAAAGTTAGCCAGGGATGGACATCTAGAGTCCAAGAATTTCTCAGTGTTGCTGGACTGAGTCATCGGGCATTAAATATAAAATTTTCCCTGGGACAGGTACATCACTGTTTTCAAGGTTGGAACTCTCTTTTTTAAACTTATTTTTTTAATTACTTCTTTTTTGAAATTATAATTACATCATTTTCCCCTTCCCTTTCCTCTGTCCAAACCCTCTCATATACCCATCTCCTTGCTCTCTTTCAAATTCATGGCCTCCTTTTTCATTAATTGTTCTTACATGCACATGTTTATATGCATATACATACAGATTCCAAAGTACATAAATACCACCTGTGTGCTGCTACTCATTTGTATGTCTCCAGAGCTGACTGTTTGGTATTGGATGTCTTCCCTGGGGAAGACTGTTTCTCTCACTCAGTACTCTTTAGTTCCCTATAGTTGTGGAGGAGCCCCATGGGTTCCCCTGGATCCCATCCCTGTCTGCTTTGGCATGTCTGTGTTGTCTTTATTCAGCTCATGTGTAGGTAGCCATGTTTGTGAGACGTTATGGTGCGCCTTCTGGCTTCACTAGAAGGCAGAGTCTCATTGCAAACTCCTGATCCTCTGGCTCTTCCACGGTCCCTGAGCCTCGGGTGCAGGAACTGTGCTGTAGATGTGTCCACTGGGACTGGATGTACAACTGCATTTTGATTAGTTGTGTTTTTCTGTAAGGGCCTCCATCTGCTGCAAGGAGAAGCTTCCTTGAAAGGAGGTGAGGACTTACCTTAGGTATAAGTTAGGGATTGTGCTGGTCTAGTAAAGTGGCGGTTGCAGGTTTTCCTCCAAGATCCAGGACTTCACTGACCCTGTGTAGTTGTCTGGATTTCCAATACCAAGCAAGGTTAGCTCTTGTTGAGTGGGTCTAAGTCCAGTTAGAGAGCTGCTGGTTACTGCCATGGTATGCAATACCACTACCACACCCGGCTTACCTTGTCAAGCTGGTCGTCATTGTGGAGCTTACATCGACTCACCACATCCCTCCTTTTCTAAGAAGTCTCGCACAGAGATCCCCCTGTACTGCCATGGCATCGTGACGTAAGGAGAGATCATTCCTCTCAATGGACATTTATTTCATCTTCCCCTTCACCCATCACTGACATTGCCTCCATCATCTTTCTAAATCACTTGTCTCTGTGCCAGGCACTCAGTATTTTTAAAAAATTTATTTTATGTGTATGGATGTTTTGTCTGCATCTATATGTGCCACATTTGTGTCTGGTACCCACAGAGACCAGAAGAGGGTGAAGTATCCATAGGACTGGAGTTACAGCAGTTGTGAGCTGTCATGTGGGTGTTGGGAATTGAACCCAGGTCCTCTGAAAGAGCAGCCAGTGCTCTTAACTGCTCAGCCACCTCTCTAGCCCTGGTGCTCAGTATTTTTATGTGACTGTTTAATCCCATTGGGATTACCCTCAGATTCAGAGGAGGAGGCAGGCTTAGGAGGCTGATACTGTTCTTTTACAGCCAAATCTCCACTTTCAGAGCCTGCTTTGCACCATTTAATTCCCTTGAAGCCCACTCAGGGATGAGCAAAACTTAGCACCAACCAGCTCCTCCAGTGAGAGCTTGACCTGTGGGCATGGGGTGGTCTTAAGCTGCAAGACTTCCCAAGCAGCCTTAGCATGAGGGATCGTCTATCTGGGAAGCAGGCTCCCCACCCAATCCTGCAGAGGCCCTGGACAGGGCAAAGCATGCCTGGCTGGGATGTAGATATTAGCGGCCAGAGTCAGGAAGGCCCTTGCCTCAGAGCATGGGTGAGCCATCAATAGGATCTGAAGGCTTTGGTTGTGACCAGGCTCGGACCCTCCCTGGGAGCTGTTCTAAGAGACACACCTGTAGTTGAGGGGACAGTTTAGAGCTGAGCAGCTGCTCTGTCCTCAAAAAAGGTGGAGAGCTTGGGCATCAGACTGCCAGGTGCAGCGGGAATGACCACAGCCTGATGTGGTGGGTAGAGATGGGCAGGGCAGGTGGCAGAGACCTGGATATCTGAGAAACCAAGTCCAGAGTCTCATCAGCCTCCAGCCTGCTGCCCTGCCCTTTCAGGCTTTTTCTTCACAGGGATTTCCCAAGAGCGGAAGGACTTACCTTTACAAACCCTGGAGAGGAACCTCTGAGAGGAACACAAAGCTCTCCTGACAGAATGAAGCCTCTGGGATGGAGGCAGCCCCATCCTGCTCTCCTCTGCAGGTATTTGGTGAACCTGGAAGAAATGGGGGGAACAAGACATACAAGCTCTTGTCTTCAGAACTTCCACTTTGATGGACTCAGAAAGCCACCAAGGAAGCAACATGCTTCCTGAGGAAGTGTTTTGAGGAGACAATCAGGGGGATATGAAAGAGGACTGGGGTGGTCCCAGAGGCCAGTTTGGAGGGAGTGAGCCTTCTGAGGAAGAGGCAGGAATGGAAGAATCTACCAAGTACAGACCTGGAAGCAGGGCTCTCAGGCAGGGGACAGAGCGAGTGCAAAGGCCCTGAGGTAGGACACGGTGCCGTGAGTTCCAGGACCAGAAGGGAGGGTCACGAGAATGAATCTTATCTTCTGCTCAGCATTGGTGCTGTTGAAAGCACAGCCAGCCCCCTGCCGGGACTGCCAGGCTCTCTCAGGTCTAGCCTTGACTCTGTGGTCCATGCAGCTTTCCCTTCTGGCACCTGCCTTGGCAGGCTGCTTGCGTGACTGGTGAGCTTTTCTGACTGACTCACTTAGTCAGTCCCCTCAAACGGATGGCCTGTTTACATATAACATGTCCTCATTAGGAGCAGCTGACAGATCAAAATAGCATTTCTTGGACTTTACAGAGCGCTGAATCGGTCATGTTTACTTTCTGGTTACTAGGCAGATGGCTATGATTTGCAAAAAGCTACCTGTGGTTACTTAATTGGAGAAGGCTGCTCTTGTTAAGGGCCCTGAGCTGAGCAAAGCTCACCAGCTCTGGAGAGAGCGTTAATTACAGGTGCCTGCTCATTTCCTGCTTGCTGACAGACGTTGGCTGACTGCAAGATCTCACTTGTGTGGGGCAGTGTAAGTGTTGCATCCTGCCTCCCAGGGCTGCTGCGAATGTGCACTGGTCCTTACACCAACGCTGGAGCCTGGCCCGGCCGGCTCACAGCACTGCACACTTTGCCCAGCAGCTCTGAATGGAAGTGAGGAGAGCACTGCCCTCCCCACCCTCCTCTGCCATCCCTATGACCAGCAGGCCAGGGCAGGGAGTATCCTCAGGACTCAGTAGGGACGGGGCTGCCATTTAGGGACTTAATCGCTTCACCCAGTGGCTTATCACCCAGGTGCCTCCTGGAATGCACACTACACTTCCGACGTGACCACACCATCTAGGTGCCCAGCAAATGTGAGGCTCCTGATGAAGCCCCCAGGAGTACTGGACACACATCCACATCTTCCAGTTTCCAGGGCAGTCTCATGCTCTGTCCTTTTTAATTAAACTTGGAATCCTGAGATCATGAGCGATTCACACATCTAAGAAATAATGAGAGCTGGGCTCCACTGTTAGGCTGTTTGCCTAGCACAAGTGAAGCCCTGGGTTCAAGCAGCCCCAAGCTGCCTAAAGCCAGGCACAGCGGTGCATTCTGAAAAACCAGAACTTGGGAGGCAGAGGCAGGAGAATCAAAAGTTCAAGGTTACCCTCAGCTACTTATGACTTCAGGGTCAGCCCCGAGGTCAGAAAACAACGTAGGAGTTATTTCTCTCCTTCTGCCATGAGTCCTAGGAATTAACCTAGGAATCATCAGGCGTGGCAGCAAGTACTTTACCCCCTGAGCCATCCTGTCAGCCTGCTAACCAGGATATTGACATTAATAGTCAACAGAGTTACTTCATCACCATAAGCAAACAGATTTGCTTCAGCCACGCTGTCTTCCGGTAGCTGTATCCACCTCCCTGTGTCTGAGCCACCCAACAGCTTGCAAGTTTAGGAGCTGACTGTTCTCCTTTCCTGAAATTCTGTGTTTCCAGAGTGTTATAAAGATGGAATCACATGGTGACATTTTAGATTAGCTTGTTTTCCTCAGCATGATTTCTGGCTGTGCTGAGGGTGTGCATTGTGAATAGTTCATTCCTTTTTACGGCCGAATAATACTCCATACTGTGGACATATCACAATCTGTTTAACCTTTCACCCATGGACATAATCCATAACTAGATTATGCTTGTTTGGTGTTACTATGGATACATCTGACATAACATTTCAGTACATTTTGATGTTAATGTTTTCATCCCTCAAGGATACATTCATGCTCAGGAGTACAATTGCTGGATTCTGTGGGGATCGCGTATTTTGTTAAAGAGCCCCCTGCCCAGACTGGCTGTCCTGTTTTGTATTCTCATCAACAGGGTTGGAGTGATCCTATAAATTCTATCATTTGTTGCTGTCATTTTTTAAACAGCCGTCTGACGTAGTGTGCTGTGTCTCCCTGGTTTTCATTTGCATTTTTCTAAAGGCTGGTCATGCCGAACACTTTCTCAAGTGCTTTCCGGTCACCCGTAGGTCCTCTGGTGGAGTGTCTCCTCTGGTCATTTGTCCACTCTCTAGTCGGGACACGGAGTGCTTTGCTCTTCAATTTGCCAGTCAGTTCTAGAGCCCCATAGTAACTGTGTCACGCATGTGCTCTGCGAGATTTTCGGTTTTTTCCTGTTCCTGCACTTTTTTTTGGTGTTGCATTTGATCTTTCAGCGGGGTTTTTTTTCAGAGCAGCTTTACTTCACTGGGGTTCAGTTTGCCAGCTCTTCCCTGAGCATGAAGCTGTGATGCTCTCAGACTCTTACCCTGCTCTAGTTCCTAGTGAGTGTGTGTGTGTGTGTGTGTGTGTGTGTGTGTGTGTGTGTCTTCTTTAACCCCCTGAAGCTTTTGAGGAGTTTTTATTTCTTACATTTAATTTCATTTTGATTTTCGAATATACTGTGAGTTTTTTCTCTCACGCACTCAAAGTTCCACCATCATTCGTTAAAAGACTGTCTCCCAGCCCTGTAGACTCCCCTCACACGTCTATCAAAACTCGGTTGTGTATATCTGGGTGAATCTACTTCCGGTTTCTCTCTGCCTGTCCACGTGGTCCTGATCACTGTGGCTACAGTGAGTCTCCAGGCCAGAGCGACTCATTTTACTCATGGCCCAGAAAACTCTCTAGTTCCTTTGCCTTCCGTGCGAATCTTGGAGAACTTCCTTCTTAGCCAGCTCTCCCTTTGTAAGTGGAACATTCTGGTATTTTCCATAACAGTAAACACGGGTCTATGTTGTCATTTTGCTGTTTTGTAATAAAAATACAGCTTCATTTGTCCAACCCATCTTCCACTGTTGGATACTTAGGTGTTTTAAATAATTTCAACTTTCTCCCCCACCCCCCCGTTATTGACACTACCAATATCTGAAAGCCAGAAAGTCTCTGAAAACTTCCAACCGTTTCCTAAGGAGTAGCATTGCTGAACTGTCTTGGTTTTTCAGTTTCTTGACCCCCTGATGGAGATGTAGCTTCCTGGCCAGAGCTGTTGAGTCCAGAGCTGTGGCCACTCCTCCCTGAGAGTGTGGTGGCCATGAGCAGGTCTTGGCACTGTCCTGTGGGTCACAGCTCCTGTCCTTTTTCTAACCCTTGGTGCAGAGCAGATGGGAAATGGGTCCAATGCCTCCTCTTTCTGGAAGACTTCCCATCCTTCTAAAGGCATCCCTGTCCTCTGGGGACTGCTGTTCCTTTCTGGACCAGAGGGGCTCACAGGACCTGTGCAGCTCCACCCCCATGTCACTGCAAAGGCCTCTCCCCGCCTTGAGGGGCCTGCGACTACTTTAAGAAAATCTTTCCAGGCTTCAAAGAGTAATAGGATAGCTTTCTGGAATGCTTGTTAAAATTCTTGAATACGTTTAAGGGATTTTCATGTTCAAAGAGAGCACACTTTCTGTTTGATGTCGACAAAAGATGGTTTCCCCCCTTTCCTGCGAATTTAAATAATTTGCCTGATTTCTGGTGGAAAGACCACAAGACTCTCCCCTCGTGGTCTAGATGTGGTATGTGTTAGAAGTCTCCATGACTAACTGCAGGGGAGGATGTGTGTAAATGATTCGGAAATACGTTTCCAAACAAAGAGCCATCTGTAAGTTGTCAACTGGAAAACAATGGCGCCAACCTTACACAAGATTGGATTTCTTTGAAACAATCACACACAAAGAAATAGATATATCATTTTAAATAATCATTAATGATGACCCAATGGGGACCCTCCAGAATAAATGGGAATCAGTCTCCCTCTTGTGGACAACTAGGGAAGCGCCGAGTTTTTGTCAATAAGCAGGAGTTCTGAGGGAACCGCGGAGTGTGGGTAAGTCCGCTGATCCTGACGTCCTTAAACTACGGGGTTCCTGGCATGGGGCTCCGAGAGGAAGAACGGAAATGCTATGAAACCTTCCCCTGGCAGAGAGACGCCGGAAGCATGGAGAGAGGGAATTTCAAGGGCTCCACTCCTGATAGACGGTGGTGATCCTTGGTCCAAGCAGGTTCTGCTAAATGCCATGAGCGGCTTCTGGGGAAACATGGGACTGGGACTGAGGCAAGGGGGAAAACTCAAAGGGTTTGGGGGATATTTTTCTCCCAGCATGGAAGCAGGCTGCAGTTGACTTCGCCCTGATGGCTCCAAGGTTGTGCATGCAGCGCAGGGGCGCCCACAGGGGCTTCTGTGCCTGGGCCTCCTCCGTGGTGCAGCATCCTGGAGACCAAGGCCTGCGCATTTGTCCCTTAGAGAAGTTCTGCAGCCTGGCCACAGCTGGCCCTGCTCCCTCCTGCAGACCCAGCCTTCAGAGTCACTGGCTTCTCAGACCCTGCCTGCATCCAGCACTGCGAGATCAGAGATCACGTGCTCCTGGAAATCAGGACCGCGGGGG
>CABHPH010144348.1:0-22328 GCA_902168325.1 Peromyscus nudipes
GCAGCTGCAGGCCCAGCAGCAGAGTAACGGCAACGACTCTGCAACCCGTTACTGTCTTCTGTGCAAACAAACTTAACGTTCAGAGTTTCCGCATAGGTTTCTTTGTTCCCTGGCCATGTTAGGTTTGAGGATCAGTATTACTCCGTTAGTCTAGTATCTTCAAAAATAGGACCATGATGGTGTCCCTGGTCCCATGCTGCAGCCGAGGTCCGTGTTTACGTTTGTGGTCTCTATTGGCACCACAGACCATGTTGAGGTCCGTTGTCCATGCTGACCAGGGGCCAAGTGGATGTCTATGATCTGTGCTGCTGCTGACTGTAAGAGGCAAGGAAGCTTCTTTTGCAGTGGTATTAATGCCTGCAGACTCACAGTTGAGAATAAGAGGCATAGAAGGCTTCTGTGACAACCTTTCCCCCCATTCTGATCCCTCCCCAAAAAGAAATAGTCTAGACTGGAAGTCATCAAAGAGAACTCTTAAAAATTGTGAGAGGGATGTTGAAGTGTAGCTCTTCCTGGTTGATGGCTTCTAGTGGGGGTGGGGATGGGGAAGGACTCAATTTTCTTTAAGGGGTTGGCCACTGGAAGTTTGACCATGCTCCAATGAGTATATTGGCAACACAAACTGGACTTGGTAGTTTTTTTTTTATATGTATTCTTTTCTTCTTTGTTTTATGGGAGGTCACAGTGGGTAGGTGTGGACATGGGAGGACTGAGAAGTGAATATGACTGGGGTGCATTATAGGAATTTCCCAAATAATCAATAAGAATATTATGTTAGAAAAAATACTCTAGATTTCTTTGTTCATGGTGGTAGTCTTCAGTGCCTTTTCTTCCTATATCAGAGTAGTTTTGTTATCTTTCAGGGAACTTTTAAAACAAACGAGAGGAAAATATTTATGCTGAATGAAAACTAATTCAAAAAGTTCACCATCTCCAGCCTGAGTGAGGCTATTTAATAAAGACTTTTTATGTGAAGTTCCAAGGCACAACACCATGTGATTTCTTTTTATTTATTCATCTCTCATTTTTCCTTGTGTGTGTGTGTATGTATGTCTTTACAGAAATATGCATAAAAACTGTCTTTATAGTGTCTGTCCAAGGACTGATACTCATCTCTCTAACCTCTCAGTAGACCCCCCTCGTCCATTCACAGAGCAGGTTTTAACTCACTCCTCCTGTTCTACAGTTCCCAACCCGATCATCTCCATCTTTTATGACTACATGTTTTGCTAACTTGTCATTTGAAAACACTGTTTTCTGAATGTCCAGTTTTTCTTCACATGCATTAAACCATCAGATCTTGATAAGTATGGGAGGTAAAGCATCCCTGAGGATGCTTGTCTTCTGAGAATCAGTCTATTTTAGAAAGAAACATCGGACATGAGCCCTCTGCTTCTTCTGTTACCAGGCTGCTTTCTTTATCTCTATGCTCACATTAAAGAAGTATGTCCATGCTTGTCTAGTGTTGGAAATCAAGATGGGCATGGGTAGATACTTGGCAGAGCTTTCCTCTTTAGTCCTAGGGTTAGATGAGTGAGAGGGATCGTGTTAATGTTTATCAGACGTTTCTTTGGGGCAAGGTTGTATGCTGTCTGAGCAAATATGAGTGAACAAGGAGTATCTTCATCCACTTTGTGCCACTGCAGCAACATTCTTGATGCTGGGGGATCTGTAAGAAAAGCACGCTTGCTTGGTTCACAGTTTGAGAGGGTGAAAGTCCAAGAAAAGCAGACACATCTGAGATAGCCTCAGGCTCAATCCTAATGAGCATCACAGACGGCATCATGTGAGGGATGAGTATGGGGCAGTTTACATAGCAAGGGAGGAATCAAGGGAACACTTCAAGAAAGCGGAACTTATTTACAAGAACACATCTGAGAGTTGGAATCTCAGCCACTGAGGCACAGAACTGACTCATTTTGAAGACTGCCTCACACCTCTTAAGGACATAGCTACCTCAATTCAGTTACCATGGTGAAATAAGTAAAGCCGGCTTCCTGGAAGCAGGCAGTACTAAAACCCTAGCGAGCAGTGCCTGTGTGCCCGTGTAGATGGGGCGAACTGTCTCTGCTGCAAACCTCTTCAGACTTCTTTTCCCATTTTCTTCCCTGAGATATCTTCAGGGACAGAGCCTTCCTCATTAGGTTCCTTTAGGTGCAGAGCCCCATCCTTTCTTTAGTGTAATGTCCATAAGAACAGCTCACATGCTGCTCCCAGGGGCTTTTCCCGGCTGCCTTTGCACACTGCCAATTATGTAATGCCAAAGGTTGCCTTCAGGCTCTGCTCCGTGGAACTTGGTCTTGATGTTGGGAGCTTGCTGGAGGCCTGTCACACATCCACAAACCCAGGCAATTCTGGAGGCAAAGGTAGCTTCTCATTTTATCCACTGCTCTTACTCTCATACACAGGTTTGGAGTTTCTGTTTTGTCTTCGGGTGTTACGTCTTCTTACCTTCAAGTTGCGATATATGTTCCTCCCAATTTTATATCTCATCAGTCATGTTAGTGGAGTTGTTCCAGGGACAATTAAGTGGGTGGATTTAAGTTGCATTTGAACTGAAAGTCCTGCTGATTGCAGGTTCAGCCTCGGGTCTCTGCTGTCCTCCAGTCTCTAACATGGTTTTAATGCATTTTTGTTGTTGTTTGACTATCTTGAAAACCCATCTATGATCACCAGCTCTTGGTAGATCTCACCTTTTTTGTTGTTATGTCACTTTGTTGGACTTCTCTCTCTGACTTTCATTTGCTTACAAATTGCTGTTCTCATTTCACTGAGGAACTGTCTGCAGTGTTGTTAGGATGCCAATTTCTTGATGTTTTAGTGTCTTCCTTCTGTCAACAACTCCCACTGCACACACTAGGCTTGGCTGCCCCACTGAGTATTTAGCTGTACCTTCTCCTAAAAGTTCCATGGCATCTGCCTTGTATTGCATTTTTTTTCTCACCATTTCACTGTTAGGGCCACCATATAATTTATCATTAATAAGGAGACAATTTTGACACAGAAGGCACTAAGATAACAAAAGGCTCAATTTAAAAAAATCTATCAAAAGACAAGTTAATATGATTATATTAAAGACCTATAAAATAGTTTCTCTAAGAATCCTAAGCAAAACATTAGTAAGTAAAATTCAATGATACATTGAAAAAATGATATGACATAAACAGGCTTATAGGCTTATCTAGCTCTAGAACTCTTGTTTTACATTTGAAAATCAATGGACTTCATTTACACATTTACAAAGAGAACAGCCGTGTGATCATCGTGACACAGATAGAGAGGAAAAGATTTGATGACTTTCTCTAGCTGTTAATATCAAAAGCATAAAGGAAAACTGGAATGAGTTCCTTCTAAGATGTCCACTGTGAAAAACATATTTCTCCTTGAAATATTGATTTTTAACACCTGATGTTAGAAGTGAGACCAAAATGGTTTCTTTCATTGTTTCTGTTTGACCTGGCACTGGAAGGCCCAGCAAATGCAATCAAGACAAAGTATAAACTCTAGGTGGGCCCCAATGCTTCTTGAGATGTTTGCCTGCTTGGTTTCATCCAATGGCAATATCTATGCTATGGCCTAAATATGAAATGCCCTCACAGACTCATCTATTGAAGCCGAGATCTTTAGTGCTATCACCTAACTGGAAGAAGTAAGTCACTGGAAGTGTATTCTTGGGGTACATGCTGTCCTGGTCCCTTCTGCTACAAGAGGATCAAATTTTGTACTCTCTTCCCTTGTCACCATGATATTCTGACTCACCGTAGTCTAAACACAATAGAGCCAGATGACCACATACAGGAGTAAGTGACATTGTGAGCCAAAATAAACATGTCCTTTATAAAAGTTGTTCAGTCATGGTTACAATGGGTAATTTTGATTGTCATTTTGACTGGATTTAAAATTGCCGTGAGGACACTCCTGTGGTGTGTCCATGACTGCATTTCTGGAAAGGTTTAACTGAAGAGGAAGGGCTGTGATTCTGGACTGAATAACAAACAGAGGGGAAGGGAGCAAAACACAACATTGTCTCTCTGCTCCCTGAACGTGTATGCTCTGTGACCAACTGCTTTGCCTTTTCGACACCATGACTTCCTCGTATATTGGACTATACTCTCAAACCATGAGTCAAAAACAAACTTCCCTTCTGTACATTACTTTTGTCTGGTTTCTGTCACAACAAAGACAGTAGTGACCAGTATAGTGATAAAAAGTCTACCAGACTGCACGGTGGACAGTAAACATTCATCAAAAAATTGCGAATATAGGTTCATCACTACCTTTGGAATCTTCATATCTTTTTAAAAAATGATATATGCTCATAATTAAATTTGTTTGTTTACTACTGCTGAAGTGTTTGTAGAACTTGAAATTAACAAGTGAAAGTAAGAACAAACCATAGGATAGTTTCGAATTTATAATATATCACGAGTAAGAAAGTCAGTGGATCAGGACTCAGCACACCCTTCACAGTGACAGGGTGACTTCGCATTTATTTTCTTTATCTATTCCAAGTGTGTCTACTCTCTACTTTACCACATTTATTATGGGATCATTTGACTGGCAGCCAACAGTCTCATGGATCTGCTTGACTACAAATGGGTGACCATGGGACTAGAAGCAGCTGAGATTATAGTGCTGAAAACCTGAGACCAGAAGGAATTAGCAGAAACTGGCCATCTTCTGTGAGAAGATTGCATCAACAAGCTTTCTGCATGTAGTCACTGATGGGGGAGCAAGGTGCAGTTATCCCAGAAATAGTCAGAGAGGGAATGAAGGGTAACTGCCAGTCATTTAATAATGTTTTTATGCTTACAGGATTAAAAATGCTTTTGGACATTATTATTTGTCAAGGCGTTCTCTCTCTCTCTCTCTCTCTCTCTCTCTCTCTCTCTCTCTCTCTTCCTCCCTCCCTCTGTGTGTGTGTGTGTATGTGTGTGTGTGTGTGTGTGTATTGTTGCAGTTGGGATTGTAATATGTACTCTTAATATTTCTAATTCTATTTGTAGTTAAGAAAGTACAGCTGGGCGTTGGTGGCGCACGCCTTTAATCCCAGCACTCGGGAGGCAGAGGCAGGCGGATCTTTGTGAGTTTGAGGCCAGCCTGGGCTACCAAGTGAGCTCCAGGAAAGGCGCAAAGCTACACATAGAAACCCTGTCTCGAAAAACCAAAAAAAAAAAAAAAAAAAGGAAGTGCTACTTATGTAAATCATAGGAGCTTTGTAACCAAATAAGCCTTTTAACTCTCCCACTCTTTTGTAGGCTTAAGCAGTGATATGTAGTGTATCTACTCACCTTAAAGCATAAGATGATTTATATTATCTATATGTTTTTCATTTAATTTTAGAATACATGCATTTTAAAGAAATTAATAGGAAAATAGTTTTTTATATTTATCACATTAAAAGTTTCATATATTTGTGATAATTTATGTTTCTCTCTTTTGTAATTTCTTTCCTGGTTGATAAATTTCTTTTATCATTGATCATGTTGCATGATCTGACAGTAAATTCACTTTGGCCTTGTTTGACCTTCATTTAGAAATTGTAACTGATACTTAGGGAATTATTATAGAATTATTAGGGAATATATTATAGAATAGTTAAATTGAGATAATTAACACATGTATTACATTATGTTTGTTGGTGCATTGTTAATATCTAAAATTTACTCTGTGATTTTAAAAAATGTGAAGAATTTTTATTAAATATATTCATTATTCTGTGTAATATATTTCTTGAACTTACCCTTTCCCTCAATCTGGAATTTTGTATCATTTGTCCAAAGCTAATCCACCTTCTCCTACCTACCAATTGATTGGTGATAGTAGACCAGCAGGGTATCAGGGATGCTGTTCCACTATATGATTTTAATAGTTTCTAGTCAGAATTCTGCAATCATTCAAATAATTATTCCTCTATGTGTAAGGAATGGCTAATATGCACTGGCTAGTTTCTACCTTTTTCTGTTGACTCCTTGAAGTTGGATAATGGTGTTTTCCAGTGTATTTTTATATTGAATATTCTAGAGAGTTTCTATATAGATAGATGATAGGGTTTTTAGAAAAAAATTATGAGTTTGGTGACATGTTACTCTAAATATTTTTCCCATCTTTTCCTTCTCTTACCAAAGTGACTCTGATTTTCCGGAAGTTTGAAAATTTTCACCTGGTACATTAAACTTTACTTGATCTATTTCTTATGTTTTATTTTCTAGTGACCTACCTTCCTATTTAGCTATTTATTCTTTTCTGTTGGTATGTTGTTAAATGTTTTGTTTTAGGTAATATATTTTACAGCTCAGTAGAAATTATTATTTTTATATTTTCTATTCCTTGCTGGGATTATCTATCTTTATTTTTATTGTCAGTATATTATCAATGCATTTTTTACTATTTTGATATTTATCTCTATTTAAGTAACTGATGTCATAATATCATTATCTGATGTTTTTGTTTCTTTATCATCTCAAGGTTGATAACTATACCTCATATTTTTCCTTGATCTTTATGTATTAAGTGACTTTAGATGGTATCTTGAACATGTTAAATGTTATATCATATGGATTCTTTTATCTCCCTTGGGTTTTTGTTTCTTGTAATAGGAATTGGACATAAAACCTTAAGGATGCTGGAAAATGAGTGATCTTAATTAGCCTTCTCAATAAAAAACAGGAGTCAGATATCAGGGTAAAAGCTGAAAGATCAGAGAAGCAAAGGAGCAGCCACAGTCACTTCTTACCTCTCGGAATTCTCAGATCAAAAGGCCAAGATCATGTTTCCATCCCACCTTATCACTTCCTGTCGCCTGTCTGTACAGACCTCTAGACCTCTATAGTTAACTAGTGGCTAGCTCCACCCTCTGACTCCAAGCAAGCTTTATTTGTCAAAACACAAACAATATATCACACAACAGGAAGAACACTCTACCACTGGTTATACTAACAGCCTAATCCACAGCCAATTTGATGATAGGTTTAAGTAGGTGATTGCTTATCATCCTGAGATATAACAGGCATACCTGTGATGCACAGTGGCTTAAATGCCAATCCAGCCTATTGAAAGTTCAGGCTACTTTCACTTTGTTTTACATGCAGGGCTTGTATGTCAGTCAACGACTTTTTTTTTTTTTTTTTTTTTTTTGGTTTTTCGAGACAGGGTTTCTCTGTGTAGCTTTGCGCCTTTCCTGGAACTCATTTGGTAGCCCAGCCTGGCCTTGAACTCACAGAGATCCGCCTGCCTCTGCCTCCCGAGTGCTGGGATTAAAGGCGTGTGCCACCACCGCCAGGCAGTCAACGACTTTTTAAAAGTTTGTGCACAGTACTAAGACTTCTTGAATTGGGATACTCAAGTTGACTCAGTGGGGGGGAAAGTATTTGTCACACAAAAATAAAAACCTGAGTTCTAATCCTTAGAACCCCTGTGAATCCATGCACAGAAGAACACATTTTTTATCACAGTACTCCTATGGTGAGGTAGAAGACGGAGATATGAGGATCCCTGGAAGCTTGCAGTAAGCTAGCTTAGCATAGGAAACTTCAAAACAATAATGTACCCTGTCTCAAAGAAGGTAGAAAGCTAAAAACAATACCAGAGAGTGTCTTCTGATCTCCACATTCATGCTATAGCATATGTGTGACCACAGGAGCACATGCATGCGCTTGTGCGTGCACATGCACGTGCACACACACACACACACACACACACAGGAGCACACATGTACACACACCTATACACCCAGGGGCTCGCACACACACACACACACACACATTTAAGATCAATAATAAAAACAAAGGTATAAAAGACTTCCATAGTTTTGCTTCTATTTCACTCCCTTTTTCTAGTACTTCTCTCTTGCTGTCTACTGTGCTTATGGGTTCCAGAAATTTTCCTACTAAACAGCCACATTTTTAAAATTGTTTTCTTATTCAAGCTTAGTTTGCTACTGTGTTTGCAACTATGATGATAAATGCAATACGGTGGCATTGTAAAATGTGCAGAGAGAGAAAGATAGACACAGTGAGAGGAGGAAGAAGGTAGAGAAAAGGAGGGAAAGGGGAAAAGAGAGAAGGAGAAGGAGAGAGTGGAGAAAGGAGAAATAGGAAGAGAGAGAGAGGAAGGAAAGAAGAGGGAGGAAGGGGGAGAGAGAGGTTGGAGGACCTCTTATAGTGGATTGAGGAGCTCATCCTCTAGAAGAGGTATCCTGATTCAGATTTAGTGTTAGATAGAAAATAAATTACATATTTAACAACTAGTTAACACACACAGGTGTGGAATTATACGGAGCAAAATTCTGTAATTCAAATCTCATTAAAATATCAAAATATTAAAGATGTATTTTGTAAAGTAAAGCATAATGGATCACAAAGCAAGAGTTCAAAATAAATGAACTGTCAGTTTCGATACAACTGAACAAAATGGCACTGCCCTCACCCTATAAGTGTTATATTCCACTATTCCTCCAGGGAGGGGTGGGCCTCACAGCCCTTTGTCTATGATGAAATGTTGCTGAGCCCAACCTTTTACAGGTCTTGTCTAGTTAACCAGAGCTACAATGAGCTACTGAGAGCAACAACCAGGTCATGTCTAGAACATATCTTTTGCTGCACAACTGCCTACCCCCAATCACTTCAGTTCTTTTTGCCTCCCTCCTCTTCTGTGATGTTTCCTGAGCCTTGGAGGGAGTGTTACAGCTCTCTAGTTTAGGGCCTGCTATTCTACCATCACTTAACTCAGCGCTCTGACAAGTGGATTTCCACAGTAACTGCTTCTCACTGCAGTAAGAAGCTTCACTGATGATGGCTGATGACAACACACATATATAGTTATAACTATGAGTATTTAAAAACATGTTTAAAAACATGACTGCTTAGCAATGTAATGATAGTAGGTTATACCGGTTCAGTCTGGTTCAGACTGGTTCAATACAGTTCAGATCAGTTCAGACCATTTCAATCCAGTTCTGACTGATTCAGGCCGGTTCAGACAAGTTCAATCTGGTTCTGTCCAGTTCAATCCGGTTCAGACCGGTTCAATATGGTTCAGTCCAGTTCAAACTGGTTCAATCCGGTTCAGACTGGTTCAGACCAGTTCAGTCCAGTTCAATCCCAGTTCAATCCGGTTCAGACCGGTTCAGCCTGGTTCAGACCCGGTTCAATCTGATCCAAACCTGATCAATCCGGTTAAGACCAGTTCAGTCCAGCTCAAACCGGTTCAATCTGGTTCAAGCCGGTTCAGACCAGTTCTGTCCAGTTCAGTCTGGTTCAGACTGCTTCCTTCAAGTTCAATCCTGTTCAGTCCGGTTCAGACTGATTCAGTCCGGTTCAGACCGGTTCAGACCGCTTCAATCCAGTTCAGACCAGTTCAATCTGGTTCAGACCAATCAGTGAATGCATGTTATGAAAATGATTCATATTAATAAGTTTAGTTTCCAATGTGGCCATAAAGAAAGGTCTGGGAAATCACTGCAGAAAAAGGAGAAAACACATAAACAAGGAAATGAAGTATCAGCAGTAGGAGAGCAAGAAAAGAGAGTGACACCATAAACCTCTAGGACAGAAAAAAAAAATTTAAAGCAACTTGTTTATGGCAGTGTGAAATTATGGAGCTCGGCCAAATGGTATGATACCACAAAGAGCTCAGTGTGTTTTATTATTTGTTTGTTTTCCATGGATGTCTTCTGAACTGTTAGTGGAGTAGGGCTCTTGAGTCGGGATGTTATAAAAACCAAAAATTAAAAGCACAGAATACAGGTTTGGTCTGTAGCTGGGAAGGAGAGAAATAGATAATACGTAGGTATGAGCTTCATATAGAGGAGCTGAAAGAATGTAAGCCAGCAAAGGCAGGATACATATAAACTGCTAGGGAAGACACAGAGTGAAAAATGAGTTGGATTGTGCCCTCTGCAACTTCTGCTGTGATTAAGAGCATCACTGAAGGGTAACAGCATCTAATGCATTCTTACAAAGTGTGTTTCTTGGTCTTTTTACCCTTCGGCCAACTTTAATTAATTTAGATCTAGAGATAACATTTGACAATTGTGTAAGAAAAATTGTTGTAGATAAAGCAGGATGCAGGGAGTGGTGCTGAAGCCTATCTGGAATGAGTAGGAAACAGTCTCACAGAGACTATCTTCTTTCTCTATTATTACCTTGTATTTGTCTTAAAGACAGAGATGTTGTTGACAAATCCATTGTTGTAATATGTTTCTCCAGTCCTGCCCAGCCCCAAAGACCCCACAACTGTTTATAAAATACTCACTCAGAAGTTCATATTAATTAAACTGCTCAGCCATTAGCTCAGGCCTACCACTGTCTAGCTCTTATACTTAAACTCAGCCTATTTCTAGTAATCTATACCTTGCCATGTGGCTGGTGGATACCGGTAACTTACATCTTGCTACTCATTGCTGCGACTGGCAGCATCTCTCTGCCTCAGCCTTCTGCTTCCCAGAATTCTCCTCCCTCTTTGTCTCGCCTATACTTACTGCCTGGCTACTGGCCAATCAGCATTTTATTTATCAATCAATCATCCACAGCAGAGAGGTCTTGGTGGGTGGAGCCAAGGTGCCCCACAGTGAGTGAGAGACAGAGACTCAATGCAGACAGCTCTCAGTGGAGAGTTTTATTTGGTGGGGGAAAGAGAGAGGGGAGAGAGAAAGAGAGAGGGAAAGAGAAAGATAGGGGAGAGAAAGAAAGAGAAGGGAAGGTGTGCTACCTGATGGCAAAAGTGGGAAGAGAGAGAGAGAAAGAGAGAGAGAGAGGGGGTGGGGGTTGGGGGTGGGGGGGGAATGAGTCCTTTCTTAAAGGGGAGGGGAATGTAGGATGACATCAGGATGCTGGGCGGGCCAGGGTATTATCTGCTTACTGGCCAGGATTCCAAGAAGTGTGTCTGAATGCTAACACCTGTTACAGGGCATGTGTGGTCTGCTGGTTTACTTATTTATGTTTACTCTGATTTATACTTGGATTTCTATTGTGCCAAGAAAGAGGAGTGGGTCTGAAGCCTGAACTTCAGTACTGGTTTTAGTACCAAGAATAAGAGCTATCATGAAATATAATCCAGTCTTTTAAAAGTTGGTTTTGCCATGCACTGGTATGGGGCCATTTCTTGGGGAAACAAAGGAGTTACATGCCCATTGTTATCATAAAGATTTGAGGAAGTTAAGTCAGACATCTGCCGCTCTTTTGAAAGATTCAAAATTGTGTAAATGGTGTTTAGCTATTAAACAAAAATGAACAAAAGGTTGACATTAATTCAATATTCTATTATTCTTAATCTTTTATAAGTTCTTCAGTTTATTTTTTCTCTTCCTCCCCAAAAAAAGGTTTGTTAACAAATTTATCTAAATAAACTAATTTTTTTCAAGTCAGGTTAACTTCGTTTGCTAAATTAATAAATACTTAGTCAAATCAATGATGAAACTTCTAAGTGGGAAATTTCCTGAGCTAAAGATTCCCTTAGGATCTCAGGGCATTAGGAGGTGAATATGCTCCACTGAAGGGTTCGTGGTCCACATTCCAGATTCACAAGCCTTTATGTGGAGGCTATCACCTTGTCTGGCATTAAGTTGACATTAGTAGCTCAGGATTATTGTTGTGAAATTCATGACCCACTTTTATTCCATACTTCTCTGCTGGCTCCATTACTAAATTATACTTACTGTGGATCTTATTAGCCTTCAAAATCCTTGCTTTTAGGCCACTATCCTAACCATGAGATATGCTCTGCCATAAAATCTCCTTTTTTTTTTTTCTCAGGTTGATCAGAGGAGAGACGTAGATCTAAATTCTCAGTTGCCTCCTGTCTACATCCCGGAAGCTGCATTCTGGAAGCTGCATCCCAGAGGAAGCTGCATCCTGGAAGCTCTAAGAAATTTAGGTTTCCTCTTACCACACAGGAAAAGACAACGAGCAGGATGGTGGTGGCCAAGTACTGGCTCCATCTCTCCCCAACTCACAGTGCTTTTCCCTGTCTGTCTAAGGACGTGGGATGATGGAGTTTCCTTTAAAAATTCCAAACATGGCATCCCTTTCAAACTCCTTAGATTTCTGCCATTCCATCCTCTTCTCCCGGGTTTTACCAGCTGAGACTCTTATGTCTGATTTATAGTTGCTGGCTTCCTTGTCCCTTTTCCAGAACTCTACTCTTAGCTTTCCATGGACTATGAAACCACTAGGCTGCCTCCTCCCTCCTGCCGGCAGGTTTCTTTCTCTCATGAGGAAACTGCTTCTTTCTATAAAACAGCGCAAAACTTACTTTCTTCTCTTGGCAGAAAACGTAGTGCACCTTGATTTCAGAGATTGAATATTTTACAATTTTAATTTTATTTTTGCATTTATTTATCCCAATTGGACCAAATCTTATTAATAAAACTCTTTATAAAATTGGCCATTGTGTATCAGCTCCCAAACCATTTTTCTGCGCTCTGCTTTGGAATGTTGAGTCTCTGAAAACAGACTTACTAGAAACTGCTCCCTGCTGGCAATTTCAAGCAGGACCACTAGAGGGAGACACAAGGCTGGAGCAGAGATGGAGAAAAGGACTCCCTCTTGCCTGCTTCCTTGTATTCTTTTGCTCTGCTTCCTCTTCCTGTGAGCATCACCCAGCAAGTCTTCATTCTGCTTGAGGCAGTTTTTTCCTGTAGCAGCAGTTAAATCCAGTTCACAATTTCTCCAACGTCTATATAGTCGACTTTATCCTAGATCTCTCAGAGACACCTGCACACACCAGGCAAACTTTTCTGAGAACATCAGGTCTGAGAAGGTAATGGTCCTTCGAGCTCAGATATCAGTGTTTACAGTCAGGGTTTCAAATGTACACCGTCCTGTCTATAAAGCATCTAAATTTGAATCATCCCAATCTAACGTCCTCCCCCCCAGCTCTAGGATGCGAGCTCATTCAATACATGCTTCTTTCATAATACATAATTATAACCCTTGTGGTTGCTTTATAATTCTATTTATTAAAGATTCTCATGAAAATCACTGATATATTTCAAGTCTCCCAAATAGAACTAACCCAGTCCCATCTCACCAAAATGAATGTTATATCAAAACCACAAGGCTGTTATTTGTTAGTAGGTCATCAGGGAGATGAGGGAAAGGCACCATGCTTGTATATCTCTGAATATATTTGTTGACCGTGTGTTTGGTGCAGATATCCTGAGATCTTCGGTGTAAAAGGATAGTTGACAGGCAGCCACTGAGGACACAAATATATAAAAAGAAACCCAGGGTTTAAGACTAAAGCAATTTAACTATTCACACCAGACTTCTTTTTTCTTTTCTTTTTCTTTTTTCATTTATTTATTTATTTATTTGTTTGTTTGTTTGTTTGTTTGTTTGTTTGTTTGTTTTACAGAAATGCAGTACTCACAGACAGCCACAACCATCAATGTCTTCTGGGACCACAGGAGCAACACTGAGCTCCATGTGAGCTGAGATCTCAAGAGTTAGAATCTGTGTTTAACTGTGGTGATTTGCATATGTTTCAGTGTGGTGAACACTACCAGATATGGTATAACACAGAGGTGAGGCAAGGTCTATAGGAAGCAAAAATGATTTGCTGTGTCTGTGTTCCTTTTCCAGTGCCAACATTTCACTTCTTCTCAGGTCTACACCTCCTTAGACATGACTTTCATTATACACTATTGCTAAAGTTTAGAAAAAGATGAAAAGGGATATTGTTAGAATTCTGGTCTTCCCAGGTGTGGTGGGGTAGGCTTAGCCAGAACTCTGGAAGGAGCATGACTTTAGTCCTTTAGGCATTGCAATTCATTTAGTTTGTGGTGTATGTGTGTGTCTGTTTCATTTAAATATTTTTGGAAAATCTGCAGATAGAGCCCAGGGTCCAAGATATGCTATATAACCAACAACTAACTACTTTCCTAATCCTGCAATTATTTTCAAAAAGAAAAGAAAAATAAAGTTGATAATTGGCCACCATAGATTCTCTGTTAGCTATATTTCCTTTCTTCTACTGGGAGATTGGACGATGGCAGGAGGATATCATTGCATTTCTGGCTGGCTGGTAGAGCTGCCTGTGAGCAGAACATGGACCAACAAGGCCTATGCACATATGTGTCTTTGGAGGGGGGGATTAGTCATTGGAGGTGAAAGGGTGCTAAGCAAAACAAACAAATGAACAAATACATGTAGATATGAAATTTTGATTGCATAAGGAAAATAAGTTAAAAATCCATCTGATCTTTGGAGTAGTGTTGGGGAGTCCTTTACACACACGGCACTCTTTCATGCTTCCACGAGGCTGGGAATCTGAAATGGCTGCCTACTTGAGAAGGTATCCAAGCCTGTGGAAGCTAGGGACAAAGTAGACACAGAGGCGTTCCCTGCAATCTCATCTCTGAAAACATACAGAAGCACAAAACTCTGCACAAAGTCTGTAGGGACAGCACTCTGGATCCCTGCCAAAGCTGTCGCTATCTTGCTAGATGTAACTATGATCTATGGGAAGACTGTAGCACAACAGATGTGGACAGCTCAGAGGGAAAACACACATCTGACAGTTGCTGAGAAAATAGATCAAATTTAAAGAAATATCTGATTTGTGTTCTCTGAGATAAAGAGGAAACATGAAATGAAAAACAATAACATAGAAGGAAAGAAGAGGTGAGAAAAAAACAGTAAGATTCTGAGATAAAGTAGCATAAGATGAAAGGTTTAAAGACTGTCACAAGCCCTTAAAAACTAACATCAGATTTAAAATTGGCATTGGGGTCCAAAAAGCAAAAACATGATGCAGAAAATTGAATTAGTATTGAAGAGAATGATTGACAAATTATTCTAGAATCAGAGGAAAAGATAAAATATTGTAGTAGAGAGGTAAATATTCCTGGGAAAGTACAGGAGCTAGACAAAGGAGGGAGGGAGTATAGAGACAAAAAATGGGAAACTACTTACCTATTATGAGCATCTCTGGGAAAGACCCTTTCCCTCTACAAAACAAAGCAGAATGATGGCTGGAGGAAATGGTTATAATAGATAACAAATCTGAGCAGAGAAAAAGCAAGAAGAGTTGTACCGAAAGTCATGCCAGTCTTAAAAAGTAAAAAAGAAAAAATGTTGGAATGATGCAAATATGACACTAAGAACTCGAGTGTCTTCCCTTTCCCGAGTGAATGCAGTCAGTGAGAGGCTGTGAGACAGGAAGTTGGAACCCTAACTCTCATGTCAGAATGGGTAGAAGAGACAGTGAGTACAACCATGACTGGGTCCATGGCCATGCGAATCTGCTGAAGATGGGGAAGTATTACTGCTGACCACATCAACACTCGATCTGGCTATGGGTTTGTTTACTACAATGACCCCATAGCAAATGTAATATTTCACTGCTGTACCTATTCCATCAGCCACATTGAAACAGAGATTCACTAAAACTCAGATAATTTCCCAGAAATGAAAAAGATCTAAATATAGATGAAGTCCAGCAAGGGGAGATACAGAAGGCACTGGAGGCTAACAGGTTGGCTGTGTTGTGTGATATTGTGTTGTGTTTTGACAAATAAAGCTTGCCTGGAGATCAGAAGGCAGAGCTAGCCATTAGTTAACCATAGAGGCCAGGCAATGGTGCCACATATCTTTAATCCCAGCTCTTGGAAGGAGGAAGCAGTAAGATCAGGAGTTCAAGGCCACCCTAGGCTACAGGAGATTGAACCAGTCTAAAAGAGAAACAGAGCTGAGCCAAGGTGGTGCACACATTTAATCCCAGCACTAGGGAGGTGGAGACAAGAATATAATGTGGGTGGAGACAGGATCTCGAGCCCCCTCCCCCCTCTTTGGTCAGATGATTCATAGAGGTAAGAAGTCACTATCTGTTCTGTTTCTCTGATCTTTCAGCTTTCATCCTCGATATCTAACTCTGGATTTTTGCTCTCAATACTAATAAGGATAGCACTTTACTTCTGGTTGCAAATTGCCCTGAAATGTGCCTCCATTACAGACAACAGGACAGGTCCTAAGTCTAAATGGACCCTCTCTCCTTTCATTCTTCTGTCTTAAGGTTTCATTTATTTTTAATTTGTGTATGTGTTGGGGGGATGGTCTGAGTATGTGTGTTCATGTGAGCACAATACTGACTGAGGCCAGAAGTGGGTGTCAGAAAAACCAGACGTAGAGTTATGGGTGATTAGGAGCAAGCAGACATGGCTGCTAGGAACCAAACTCAGGTCCTCTACAAGAGCAATATGTTCTCTTAGCCCCTGAGCCACCTGTCCAGCCCCATTCCTTATCGTTCTTATCTATATGCAACTTCTAATTGTCTTGATGCTTCCCTTTCGGTCTGCTTTGCTCCTTGCCATCCCGCTTTTTAAATTTTCTTTTATTTTAAAACAATTATTTCAGTCCCCACCCCTCAGGAATGAGATACCCTAGTGTAATCATCAGTCTAGTCCTTGATTGACCTTGAAACATAGGGTAAGGAATTGTATCCTCTACAGTTTTCTCTTCTGCAAAGTGGGCATAAGAATACTAGGATGGGGGATAGAAAAACATTTAATCAGTAGGCTCTGGACCCTGGGTTTGACTTATAGTACTAAAAAGGAAGAAAAAAATACATAGTCATCTGAGACGAGTAATTAAAACTGTTTTGAGATACCCTAGGCAGAATGGCTATCCTCAAGAGCTCTAATGCCAGATGATGGTGAAGATGTTTGTAAGGAGAAACCTTATTCACACCAAATTAGTATGGCTATTTTGAAAATTACTGTGGATTTTTCTCAAGCAATTAAAAATAGAACTACCATATGACCCAGCTATACCACTTCTGAGAATATGTCTGAAGTACTCTATATTCTATCACATAGGTACTTATATATTTATGTTCACTGCTGCTCTATTCAAGGAAGGAGAGAAATAGAATCAGCCTAGATGTTCATCAACAAACAAATGGATAATGTAATTGTTTTACTCATACAAAATGGAATTTTATTCAGCTATAAAGAAAAACGTAATTTTCCAAAAACTGTATGAATCTGGAAAGTATAATATTAAGTGAAGTGAGCCAAACTAAGAATGACAAAACCTGCGTATTCTTTTTTACACATGACTCTTAGCCTGCAATGTGTTTGTGTGTCTGAGCAAATGGTGTTTGGTGAATGAAGCTTAAAAATCCAGAAAGGAGACCAAGAGAGTAAAAACAGGAGCTGAAAAAAGTCTAGGAGAGGGTAAAGGATACAGGTGACATGAAGAAGATAATAGTTGGGTGAGTCGTTCCAGGGAAATCAGGAGATGAGCCAAAAGGAGACTCTACTGTAACACATTTTGTCTGAAATTAAAACAATGATATCTAAGACCGTGTATATTAATTTCAAAGATAAAACAATTATAAAAATTACATATCCTCTACATCAGTGCGTCTCACCCTTCCTAATGCTGCAACAACTCTTTAATACAGTTCCTCATGCTGTGGTGACCCCCCAACCACCAAATTATTTTTGTTACTACTTCACAATCATAATTTTGCTACTGTTATGAATCATAATGAAAATATCAGTGTTTTCACATGGTCTTAGGCAACCCCATGTGAAAGGGTTGTTTGACCCCAAAAGGGGTAGTGACCTATAAGCTGAGAGCCACAGGTTAAGAGTTTTGGAAAGATGCAATAAAATAATGCATGTGAAACTTACAGCAATGGCAGAGACTTGGGAAACCTTGGGTCCCCTTGCCCTCACAGTTCCCTTCCTCTCCCAGCTCTTCATCACAGCATTTCTGGAGGACTCAGTTTTGATTGTGCAGACAGCTAGCTCCACCTCCCCGAAGCCAATCTATGAAATGTATCTTGACCTTTCTGTAGTAAAGAATGGAAGAGATCAGAATAAGTCTCTATCAGTCATCTATCCTGCAAATACCCCCAACCCACCCTAAGAAATCCCCAAGTTTCTATATTTCCCAGACCCAGGTTATCCTGATTTTGTCAGTTCTAAACCAGAAGTGCTCAGAATATGAAGTTCTTCAGATTCAAGTGGCTCCAAAGGAATGTGATCTATGTACAGAAGAGGTTGCCCAGAACTGCTGACAAAGACCCAAGGGCCTCTGCCTTTGTGCATAGGTGCTATGTAGAAGTCTACCAGCTGTCCAGATCTGTGGTTCTTTCATTACTTCTAAGGTAGGCAGTGACTGTCTAACCTTCTTTCTGATTATACTGGTCTCTGAAATAGAATGTTCTAGCATCTTTTCATAGCATCAGGAGCCCTATTTTCTGCATTGACATGGAAGCATTACTTTTCTGCACATTGGTGCTTCCAATACACAGCCTGCTGTGGGATGTCTTTTTGTATGCAGTGAATATGTGTTGCTCTGATTGGTTGATAAATAAAGCTGTTTGCCCAATGGTGAGGCAGAATAAGGTTAGGCAGTACATTCAAGCTGGATAGAGAGAGGAGAAGAAAGGAGAGTGGGGCAGATGCTGTGAGCTGCTGCCAGAAGCAAAATGTGAAAATACTGGCAAGCTATGGAACACGTGGCAACTTATAGATTAAATAGAAATGGGTTAAGTTATAAGAGCTAGCTAGCAAGAAGCCTGCCATAGGCCATGCAATTTGTAACTAATATTAAGCCTAAATAAAATGATTATTTTACAAGCAGCTGTGGGACCTTGGGGCCGGGCAAGACCAGAGAAACTTTCCAGCTACACAAGCCAGGGAATCTAATATCATACAGCGTGTGTAAGAGGTTTTGTCTCTGTTATTCACTAATCTACCTACAGAATGGAAGCCTAGAAGGTACACCAGGACAAAACCCTCTGTTCTTTTATTATTCAGCTCTAATTTTCACTGAGTTCCAATCAAGTGTTAAGATTACAGAAAGATGAAGACAAAAGAGGTAGTTATGGTATTTGTAACAAATGCAAGTGGGTGAGGCATCTGTGTGAACAAAGAAGCGGAGCTTAGTGCTCTTGGTTGTTGTTTAAATGTCAAGGAGGAATTGGGTGAGGTGGCAGGTGGTCAGTCAAATAAATGAGGACAGGTTGAGATTGACCCCTGTAGTGTTCCAGAGTGTGACTTTGCTACTTACCTATGTGGTCTGATGGGTGTCCCCCTCCTACTCTCTGTTGAACATCAGGGTTTTCTCACTGCTGTTAAAACACCCGTCTAGACACTATTTGGCCTTTCAGGTCCTTGATAAGTTTGTCAGGTAGTGTCTTATTCAACCAGAGATGCAGACTTCAAGTTCAATTCCCTTTTCTGAGAAGGACTTGCAGGATCCAATTCAAGAGAAATGCTGAAAGTGATTTCATAGAATCTCAAACATCCTGTCCTCCAACTCCCACGCCACAACCTAGTAGAATGCTCAGTGTGGGTGGAAACTATAAATCATTCTGGGGAAAGCAGCATCAAGTCAATTAGAAGACATGGGCATGACAAGAGCAGCTCATCTTGTCACAGCCAGTCCATCTTATTAACTGGCCATAAAAATATATGGTGGGGATCAAAGAGAAATCAAAGAGCTTGCTCACTTGCCCTATATGATTCCTCTTTTCCTGCCAGTGTCCTGAGTTCGATCTTTACTCATTCCCACACAATGGACATGTCTGTGATTTTTTTTTCAACAGTGCAGATGTGTAAGCCCATCTCTGTGCAGCACATCTTACCAATGGGTGAAATGTTTTGGAGTTAATTTCAATAAAGAAGAGTTCTAGTGCTTCCAGCCTTGTCATGGTCAATTACATTTGAATTAAAACTGTAAAGTAAAACTCTGCCATGGAGCAGCCCTTGGTTAATGCACAGTTTGGCATTTTGTGCTTCAGAACACTTGTATGCAAACACAGCAAAGAGGGCAAAATGATTCCCTTAGTAACCATTTGAAGACTTCGGAGCCACATTTGAATGGAGAGAAGTGACTAGATCTCCAATATTGAGTGTTAGACAGCAGATTTCCATATTGCCTTGTAAATCAATTCAGCAGCGTGCAGGAAGGCCTCTTTTATGTTGAAGGATGCAGATGATCACCCTTCCACCCCTGTTCCTAGAAACTAAATTAATGAACAGACTTCTCAAGTTTATCAAAATAAGAGTTTTTCCAATTTTGGACTAAGATGACCTGATGCTTGTGATCTCAACAAGATGGGGTAACTTAACCAAACCGGAGTTCAAGGAGGAAGAAGAGAGTCACTACTACCTACAGGTAAATGTGTTAAACGCATTTAGATGCTCAAAAGGTAATTAGCATGTAAATTGAATTCTGAAGAGAAGAACACAAATAATCATGTCACCAAGGACCTATCTACAGTGGATTTTTTGGTGCCAGAGTTTGACCTACACTCCTCTCTAACGAGGTGATAATGAGCTGTGAAGGCCCAAAGGAGCTGTTGGGTAGCAATCCTTGTAGAGTGAGATAAGCAGTAAGCGCATTCCTACACGCATGATCAGTCCTAGAATATAGCAATAACATCACTCATATCTGCTGCCACGATTCTTTAAGAAAGAGAATATTTTGTGGAAAACAACATTTGCTAAGGCTTCTTTTGTTTTGAAGTTTCTGGTGAGTTCCAAGGAATCACTTACATATTTAGAAATGAGAGTAGATTTGGCAAAGTATAAGCATAATAGCACCCGTCCAAGGATATAGACATCACACTTTAAAGAACAATTTGGGACCCACTTCTCCTCACTGTTAACCCCCAATCCATGCAAAATGGAATTCAAGATTTCCTGCTTGTGTAACATTTTTGTTTTTGTGATGAAATCCCATGACCCAAAGCAGCTTAAAGAAGAAAGAGTTCATTTTGACTTCTAGTACCACAGGGCTAGATGTCCGTAATGGCCCAGAAACATGACTATAGCTACGCCTCCAGAACAAGCTAAGAGATCACATCTCAAAACCACACAGGAAGCACAGAGAGAACTGGAAGTGGGGAAAAGCCAGGGGACCTCAAAACCTGTGAGGTGCTTCCTCCAGCAAGGATGCCCCCCTAAAGGCTCCCAAACCTTCCCAAACAGTGCCACCGTTGGGGACCAAGTGTTTAATTTAAACACATGAGTCTCCAGGAGGCATTTCTCACTCAAACTGTAACATTGCCCTCCTCCATGCATCCATCAGGACCTTGTCCCACCTGTTCATCTGCAAGCTTGGTCATTGAATTCAAGAGCAAATTCTGCTTTCTATCAGAGTCACAAAAGCTGTCTAAAGATTTATACTTCTCAGAGATGGAGACCCTGTTTGGTTTTTGCTGTGGGATTTGGATTCCCTCCTTAAACCCCTGGGGCAAACACTAAAACATGACCTATTTTTTTCAAGGTCTAGCATGGCTCAGACTACAGTGGAATCAAAGTCCAGGCCATGTGGTCAGAACCATCAGGGAAGGAAGCCAGGGGCGGAGGATGGCTTATAGGATAAGAGAACACAGGGTCTCAAAACAAAGGCAAAGGAGAAACAGGAGTTTTAGAAAGATCCACATCGAAAAATTATCTTACAGACAGCAGAATGTATGTATTTTTTAATTTAGTAAGGCTCTGTTGAAAATACATGAATACTAAAATAAGCCTGAGGCAATGGTAGGCTCCTTGATGTATGAGGGTATCCACAGAAGAAGAAGTTTGCCCAAAGTTTGTGCAAAGGCTGATCCCGGCCATCTTTAATTGGTAGTTGCTCTCTGTGGCAGTCTCTACTGATGTTTCAGAGGAGACTGACCCATTGTATGCATACTGATTAGATTTCAGTTGCTGCCTAGCCTTCTAAGGCATTATGTTCTGGCTCCCTGGCCCCTGCTGGCCACTCAGAATTTCAATGTTATTCTTTGTGATAAGTTGTAAAGAGACATATACGCTGCAAGAAGAATAAATAACAAGGGGCCTAGTCTGACCTGTAGAGGTCAGATAAGCCTATCCAGGGAAGGAAGATTTAGCAGGATTTCCAAAGGGTGTGAGGGGCTTTGGCTAGAAGGGTAGTAGCTGAGGGCTAAAAACCTTGAAGCACAAGGCTGGTGAGGTAGTTAATTGAGTGTGTCCTGGAAAATCTGCCCTCTGGGCAGCTCTGCCTGGCCATAGCATTGCCGGGGAGATGGCTGCCAGAGACGAGGAAGGGAAGGGATGGCTGTGTTTGCAGCGATACCCACCGTGCTGATGGAGGGAAGGACTGGGAGTGGGGAGAGGAGAAGATAAACTAGTGTTCTCTTTCCTGCTGCTTTGGCCACTGTTTCTCAATAAGAAATGAGAGAATATTGACATTTCCAATATTTCATAGCATTCCAGCTGACCTCCAGTCACAACTAGAAAGAATGACAAACCTTGGGGTCAAAAGTGGTTGATATATACCCAACACACACACACACAGAGAGAGAGAGAGAGAGAGAGAGAGAGAGAGAGAGAGAGAGAGAGA
>CABHPH010144348.1:22338-49171 GCA_902168325.1 Peromyscus nudipes
AGAGAGAGAGAGAGAGAGAGAGAGAGAGAGAGAGAGAGAGAGAGAGATGCACAGAGTGGAACAAAGAGAAAGAGAGAGAGAATTGAAACTTCAGTTCCCATAGTATTGAATGAGTTGTAATTCACTCCATATTTACTAAGCTGTGCATAGCAATTACCAAACCGCTAAATGGTCAAGAATTTCCATAACATAAAATATAAATACCTGATATTTATATTTTAAATTCCCCCCTTTGAAACCATCATAATTTAACCCTCAGCTTGGAGATTCCCTGCTGACACTGCAGTTTGACTGACAGAAGGGATCGGCCACTGTATTTTGTTTCCATTGGGATCACATTACCAACCTGTAATTTCTCCATATTAGAAAATAGTGCTTGATTTCCAAATAATGAGCAGTTGAAGGATGGCTTTGCCCTGCTGCCACCTAGCACTGTGCCGTTTATATCCCCTATTGTGTGAAGGCAGAGACCTGCTTCATCTAGTCACTTGCAGACAGGCCTCCGGCATTCTGTACCATGCACCCAGGCCATCTTTCAGGACAGACACTACACTGAAGTCCTGCTTTCCTGCTGCACTCAACCCTGAGTTCCTGGGGCCCACAGAACCTTTATTTGATGAAAAGTATATCCAAGTATCTTCTGCATGACTGGGCCTTCATTGAGAGATAAGTCAGTTTTCCTCTGAGCCTCCATGACATAATGTATCCTGCATAGAGACATATTCACAGGAACATGGTTCAAAGAAACCCATCACAGAAATCCTGTCCAGACAAACCTTCATTCTAAGAGGCTTCAACTACATAAAGGTTCTGCATCAAGGGCAATGGTAGAACACTTGCAGTATCATAAACCACAAAAGAATTTTAGTGAGGACATTGTTGCACCAGATTGCATAACACAGGGACGTAGAGCAAGAAGGAAAGATGAGTCTTTGAATTACATCATGTCTAGAGAGACTGCAACAAGAAGTTTGTGGAAAAGTTTTAGAAGAAGCCATTTCTGGTGGTGGTGAAGAGAGCAAGTGAATCTAAAGGTGAATATGATCTTAACACCCAGAGCTGGATGGATTTCCTAGGGAAGGATAAGGCTATGAGATAGCTTGCTCCAGGTCTCAGAGGGATGGAGGATTCTGGGTTACCCCTTCCAAATGAGGAAGCCCTTTGCACTTCCTCCCCTGGCTTTGGTAAGTGTTAGTCTAACCTATGACCACCCACATTATCCTTGGGCCCAGACAGGAAGGGGCTTGGACTAGAAATGACTGGTTGCAAGGCAGAGTAGCAAATCCCCAGTGACACATTTGTGGTTGGATTGTGGTCTATGCTCAACAAAGACACTTTGGTGTCCGTTGCTCAGGCTTTGCCACAGGTACAAAGGAAAACGTGCTTCTGATCATCCCTGCTATGGTACATTTTGTCACTCCTTCAGTGTAGGAGGCAGCACCAGCTGTGCACTGCCCTGCACAGGCAGGCCTCATTCTAGGAATCCCTGTAGTCTTCACTGGAAAACCTCATTGCAATTCTAAAAGCACCCTCCAGAAAGAGCTCCCTGCCCCTTTCTTCTGTAATGAAGATAATCTCATAGAATACTGTTAGCACGGGAGCAGGGCAGACACAAGATAAAATTCAAGTTCCGACATAATTAACCATAGGACCTTGGGCGAGCCAGCATATTCATCTCTGACTATGAAAGGGAGGTGATATGGAGTTGAAATTTGAAATGTTGGCACAAGAAAGAAATGTTCCATCGTATACCAAAAGCTTAGCATGTTCCTTAATCCATCCTGTCCTAAACCTGTATGTGACTACAGAATTCTCTGTCTTATTCTCTCCTAGAATCTCTTCATATCCGAGAAAACACTCAGGAGCATTCTAGCTCTCCCTGCCTGTAGACCCCAGTTTGCCTGCCTTTTCTCTTCATTTAATAGTGAGATGCAGAACACTCAGGCTGGACACTACACCACTGAAACTGAAGCACAAGCCTCATTGGGGGAACCCCTAGTGACTTTTTTTATGGAGCGTTTGAGAGAGCTATGACCCTCCCACAATGTTTACTAATGTGACTTTGGACTTCATGAGTTTATCATTTAATGGGAAGTTCATTTTGATTTTTGACAATGGATTCTGCACTTTCTAGGGAAATGCTGGCCCGAAGACCATCTTCCAGGTCTCATTAATATTCCATCCTGTTCCATCATGAGCACACAGGATGCAATGTGCCCTTTGTTTGTACATGTGAAATGATTGAAGCAGCAAGTAGGAGAGGGGATGACATTAACTGAACCGTGCTCAGCAATCCCAAAGGAAGAAATGGTGAGGCCACAAGACACTAAGCCACAGTTCTACAGACACAGGCTTTTCATTGCAAGACATGCCAATCAGCCCATTTGCAGACTGTGAACAGAGGTTCACCTGCTCTATGTTCCACATGGTGAAGCTGCACTTAGTGTCTGTATGGCTGATGGTTTGTTTTCTCGGTTGCTTCAGGATGCCCCGTCCTTCCTCTTCGGAAAGTCTGAGGGTGTGGTGCTGGCATCTCCTGATTTCTCTGCCCAGTGCTATCTGAAGATTGCACACACAAAAACTTAGCTGGCTTTGTCAAGCTGACAATAAGGGCTGCAAAGGTCCAGAGGACTGCGAATCTTGGAGGATGAACTTGTGCCACTTGCCCTGGTGTCTGGGGAGATGCCCACATGATTGATCTCCTCACTGGGCCCTGGGAAGACTCAGTTCAGAGATCAAAAACAAGAGGTCCTCAAAAAAGCATCAGGCCAAGAGTGTGCCCTTCTCAGGAGGCATGGAGACAACACCCGTGCATAACAGGAGCAATGTAATTAAATATAACCAGGAGATTAAATTAAAATTGGCACACAACCCCAATTTCACATGCAGTTTTTATCCCAGTCCTCACCGTGGCTTTAATATCTCTTTGTTTCATAATATATATACCACAGAAGCTAAAGCTACAGCTTATTTGAGTTCTGTACCTTATATTTGCCTTTTTATAAAAATTTTCACACTAGGTACAATATCAGGTTATTTTAATTAGTTTTTCTATAAAAGCACATTTGCAAGCATAGCCTGGTTTAAAATCTAATAGAATCGTAGTTTGTAAATGCTCAGTTAAAGATTTAGGTGAATATGACTATCCCTTCAATGAGTACTGTAGAAATTTGTTCACAGAAATTAGATTTTTGATGCTGTTTCATTTCCCAAGGTGGCACGTTATCATCTTTTTAGCTACATTTTGCCTTGGCTTGTTGCTGCAGATGGAGCTTCAATGTCAAAACTTTTGGGGAAAGCAGTTTCATGTTGTGAACAGATTCTAGCAATACTGTGTCACCATTTGGGGAAAGTTGCAGACTACCTGAGTTCAATATCATCCTTCCCATATCAACCTTACAGAAATCAGAGTCACACATCTGTGAGCTAGCTGTCCCTTGCACAGGTGACAACTGATTTAAAAACCACGTAGGACTAATAGCTGAAAGCCAAGAGTTGCTGGGGAGGACAGGGCTGGCAGAGGCAGCTTGGAAATTGTCACTGCGTAATTGCATGCCTGCCAGGTTATCATTATGCACTCGGGGCTGTGCAAGGATCACATTAATACACTGACAACTGACTCCTGAGGAGAGTGGTGAGGTAGCAAGTCATCATTGCTCAGAAAATATTCAGCACACAGGATAGAGACAGAGGAAAATCTCAGGTTTCTCTCCATTTCTCTCTGGTTGGTATTAGTTTAGTAATCTCACTGGTGGAATGGGAATGGTCAAAAGGCAGCTTCTGTTCCATGAATCCATCCAAGATAGGACCCAAGATACTGAGCTATATAAATTGAGCCTATCTATGGAAGGGTTCAACAGACCTTTGGGAAAGACCATTGCCTCCGTGATGAAGAAGGCTTGCATAGATGTCCTGTCTAGGCAGAGAAAAGGAAATGCCAGGACTCAGGAAAGGCAGAGTGGGTGTGGTGCCTTAAGAGTGGCTATTTGCTTGAGACCAGCCCTCTTGAAGATATGCTTCAAGATTGCAGAAAGAGGGTACAGGATAAAGAAACAGACAGCCACACCAACCAGGATGGCTCCTAGAAAGGACAAAGTAAAGGTGAGGTGAGAGCCTGGACATGGAGAAACACAAGTGTATTGCTGTGTTTACATTGTACCTAGAAAAGTTTTCATCTGGAAAGTAGGAAGACATAGAAGGGATGGGAGGAGGGCTGTTAGCAAAGAAGCAGGCTTCAGAGGGAGCTCAAGCTCAGGCACTTGCTATTCAGGTAAGTGCAGGACAGGGCTTTATACAAGCAGCCACAGCAGAGCTGTTTTAGCTCTTCAAACTCAAAGACTTTCTGGTCCTGTGCCAGGGATGGGTAAAAGGAGTGAAGGCAATCATTTACAATTTCTCTGATGGCAGCTCTCTACTTGGGGCAGCTATAGAAAACTGCTATCCTAAGGGTGCTTCCTCACTAATGGAGTCCTTCCATTTCCATGCAAATTCGGGCAGTGCCAGTTATTAGAATTGGTGCTGAGATGGGGAGAGTCCATTGCCTATGTCAAGTGTAAAGACACACCACTTATCTTCCTGTTGAAGAACAGACTCATTGTTCAGTTGAAGGGAGGGTGGACAGCTGTCAGTTCCAGCTATTAGCAGTGTCCACATGAGCTTTTGGATGGAGGTCAGGGTGCTCATGGGACCACCCCTGCCAGTGTGTAAGTACTATAGTATAACATTTATTTTCTCTGTAAGCCTTTACTTCAAAGGGAGACCTATGCAAGTGGGCACACTTGACTCTGCACTCAGCTGGGTCTGCAGAGATTTCCAAAGTCCATAACATGGCCTGAAGATTCTTATTGGCTAAGTCTGCCCCTTTAGTGGCTCCAACACAAGTATCTATCTCAGCAGCCACTTCCCAGAGAGCTCAACAGATGCTATGACCCTGTGCCTCAATTTCCTTATGTGTAAACTGGGCACAATATATTTAAAATCAAATGTATGATAATCATAATCACTCCATGCCAATTGTCAGCCAAAAGAAAACTGGAGAAATCCAGATTCTATTGTGTTTTCCCAGTTAAAAGTCTATGGCTCTCTCCCCTGACCTTTTTCTTTTCAGAATTTGAGTATTTGGATGTTTTCTGCTATGCAAGTTTTTGGACCCAGGAACTGATGCTGGTCTTATGCTAGGAAGATTTCTTCTTATGAATCCTTGACATAGACTCGTAGCTTGTGCATCAATTACTTATTATGTAGGTATATTTGATTTATAGAGGAAGCCTCACTTATCTTAGCAAGGGAAGCCTGTTCTCTAGAATGGAGCTCTGGATGCTCTCCAAGGTCTACATCCTTGGCATCCAGGACACAATCCAAGAGTTCCATAAAGTCTTGGTAGCACCATAAGTGGTACTCTTTGCTTCTCTTCAACAGGTTACTATTCAGGACAAACAGATCTCAGAGACAATTGGATGGCTTGAATATAAAGGGCTTGGAGGCTAATGAGCTCCAGATGTAGAAAACAGGGTCAGGAGCCAGTTCTTCTGTCAATATGGCCATCACAGATGGCAGTGATCTTTGAGAGATCATTAGAAAAGCCTCATTTTCCTACATCCTGCCAGCCACCTAGGCAGTAGTCATGGTGATAGTTTTCTTGGCAGCCAAGATACTGTTGACAATGTCTAGAAACTGTAAGCGCTTCAACTCCAAGCCATAGTCTACACAACAAGTCAGGTGTGGATGGGAAATACTTAAGCATCCCTTCTTCTTCTCTTTTGTCTCTTCCTGCCCTTCTCCACTTGTCTTTTTCCTATGTTCTTTTTCTTCCCTAACTACACATGGTTTATGCATTCACTGAGCTTTTCTGACCTCTTTCTAGGTTCTGGAGCCACACAGAGATGCAGGCACTAATAACTACTCATTGTCCCAGGACCATTTCATTTAAAAGACATACACAAAAAAGAGGACATAATAGTTTGGGACAAATAGACTTTATGAAATGATTTAGCTTGGGGAATCAAACTAAAACTTCGAGTCTCAAAGCAAGATTACAGCCTTCAAGGCAAGATGCAATATAGGGTGATGGGTGATGGTGGTAACATGAGTATACTGATAAATTCATAGTAAAATGACCAGCTATTATCATTTGAATATGTCTCCCTCTCAAATTTATATGTTGGAAACTTCATTCTCAAGTCCATAATTAATTACATTTGAAGGTAAGGTCTTCAAAAGTTTACAAGGGTAGGTCACAGTGATTGAAATGCATAGCGTTCCATATAATGAGAGGTAGAGAAACCACCGAGAACATACTTGCTCAGTCTCATCACCTCATACCTGCCCCTTGATATGATGCTGCAAGAATACCACCAGATTTCAATCCCCTGCTCTTGGGCTTCTTGGTCTCCAGATCTTTGAGTCAAACAATTTTGTGTTCTTTATGATTTACCCTATCTTAAGTATTTTGCAGTTGTAACAACAATGACACAAAACAAACTAATCCATACCAGAATAGGGTGATTGTGTAGATAGAAGGGTGGACGTTAAAGAGATGGGAAACGTCATAACACTGAAGAAGCCACACCCATGCAGGACAACCACACTGCAACCCACCAGGCCTTGGAAAGAAAACATCATTTCTTTAGAGCAGTTACCCAGTGGCGTGGCTCTTATGCTGGAGGCTATCAAAGGAAAAACACCCTGCAAAAAAAAATCTTCACTACATCTACAACCTAAAGCTGACAGTCTTCTAGGGTCTTTGGACCTCATTTGCATGGTTTGCTTTTATTGGAATTATCTAGATAGAACAATGTCCTCCAGACTCTAGGCCTCCCCATCATCATTGCTTCTCTGAGTAGCTATATGGACATGAACCCATGAACAGATACTGATTTGCGTGTAAATTGAGTGAATAATGCAAATGTGGACAGATGGACCAAAATTTGAAGAAATATTTAAAATCAATAAATATACTCAAAATTTTTCCGTTCCCTTAAAAAAAAAGATCTAATTAGTGTCATTGGTGTCATTTCAGGAAATCTGTGATGGACAATGACTTTGGCAGTGGCTAAATCATTTTCTTGCCCTCATTTTCTATGTCCATCCATTGACATCGATAAATCATACTCACCTATCACCATGTTTGACTTTCTTTATTCAGTCAATTTCTAAGTTTTTTGCTCCCTCAGATTTAACAAGGTTCTAAGGTAGAATAGGTGGTTTGATTGAGAGTATTTTTCAGGCTAGTATTTACAGGTAAGTGCTACATGCCTCACCATAAGCACAATAAGCTCATAGTTCATGATAAACTATAAGCTTACCATCCCAGACATGACATTTCCTCACTTTTGGCATTGCTGAGCACCTGTCTCTAGTATGAGTCTCATCGCTCTGAACAAGTTCCCCCTTGTTACGATGAGGCGGGGTCTTCTTTGCAGTGTGCCTTAGTCAGCTTTGTATCACCGTGACAGAACATCTGAGAAAATCAAAGTAAATGCAGAAAAGTGCCTTTTGACTTACATAAGTATGGATTTGGCTCTCTGGATGGCCTAGGTGCTCTGGAGCCTGCATAAAGACAGCACAACATGTCACAAGGGCAAATGGGGAAAAATTTTGGTTTCATGGAATTCAGGAAGCAAAGAGAGAGGGTGGGGGGGGGACTAAAACACTAATATCCCATTCAAGGTCATGCCCCAGTGTTCTAATTTCTTCTTCTTCTTCCTTCTAGGTCCTTCTTAATTGTTCCACCACATCCTGATGGTGTCACAGGTGGCCAACCAAGCCTCAAATCCCTCAAAAGAGAACACGTATGCAAACCACAGCACAAAGATTGCCATAGTCTGTTTGAAGTCATCTTTAGAGAGTAATACAGAGTCATTACTTTCCCATCCCTCTAGACTATTGGAGAACTGGGTCAAAGTTTATGCCCTTCATAGATCAGGTATAAACTCAATGATGGAGTTCTTCAGGGAGTTGAAATATCTGGCTGAAGATTGTGTCTCCAATTCCTATGACTGATACCTTGAGGTGCATGTAACTATTTCATAGCACACAGAGGAAGAAAGGGAACAACCTTAGTCACAGTCATGCAAGTAGCCATACTGTCTTCTCTTACCTCCTCTCTCTCTCTCTCTCTCTCTCTCTCTCTCTCTCTCTCTCTCTCTCTCTCTCTCTCTCTCTTTCTCCACACACACACACACACACACACGAGGGGAGGCATTTATTCTTGCTCTTATTCATCTTAAAGCCTTCCTGATTACAGAGGAGAAATTTCTTAAAGCATTTCTTTCCACTCACTGAACCTTTCTCCTGAATAGGCTAATGTGTTATCCCCAGTATGTTGTATAGAAGGCAAGGTTATAAGAGGTTTTTCAGGATTGCCAGAGGGGGAGAGAAAGGGAGAGAGTCTTACATCACCTATGTGAAGGTTAAATGTTCCACAAGCAGTAAAATGGGGTAATTACATTTTTACGTAGACTGTAGATTCACAGAGATTGTTAGTCAATCCCACATGCAAGTAATAAATAAAAAAAAATATTAGAAAAGCATCTCAAGTGGACATCTTTCTAGGTGCATGACTTTGGGCAAGCCATGAACTTTTCCATCCAGATTTATAAAATGAGATGGTAATTACATTATCTTCATCACACTACCATTATGAAAATGGAAGAGAGAAAATGCATGCTACACTGGGAATACAGCAAGTACTCCCTAGATGTTAGATATTATTATTTTATGTCTGAGCCTGACAAAATCCACAAAGCTCATAGCACAGTATAGCAGAATTCTACCATATGGTTGCCAATGTGCATGGCAGCTCCACTGCTCCTTTGGCAATCCTATAACAGTTTCAAGAGGAGTTTTGTTTGCTTGTCTGGGTCCTTGAGATACTTGGCTGAGGTCTTTGAAGTATTAGGTGAGGGAGGATTGTGTCCAGCATGTCCCATTTCTCTAATACAATATGAATGGTTTGAAGACCATGCAAGGGCTAATGTATCATGCAATCTGTTCTGTGTTATACTTATTCACAGAACGAAATGCTAATGTGAGAAAGATCATTTACACATGGCCTACTAGTTATTTAAGAAAACAACAATTAAACACGTTGAGATAATTAACAGTGTGCACATGATTAACAATGCTTTTTAGATGCTAGAAATTAATGGAGTAGATGCCAAATAAATGTAATCCCACACTTCAGTTAGAATTTCTTCCTTAATTATATTAATTTACAAATTTAAAACAACAATCACATTCATTCAAACAGAATGGATATCCTAAAGGCAGAAATAATCAAAGAGGGTCTCTGTTTTGAGAACAGAATGTAATGGATTAACCTTATTTTTTGTCCCTACCAGAGGACAGTGTAATTAAGGACAAAAAATAACCTGCTTCAGTGCAGGGCTGTCCACAATGGATTCATCCAACCCTTTCGTAAGCATAATTTGTTTTCAAGATAACTGGCCTGCTGGTATCCAACGAAATGGAATTGTTCTGCAGCTGTGATTCAGGTGCCCTTCCCTGAATCTGAGTCCTGAGTTGACACCCAGTACAGTACAAATTCTATCAGCACTTTCTTTTTGTTAGTTTTATAGAGATATGTATGTGTGTATGGTATATGTGCATGTCTGTATGCATGTTTACATGTGTACAGGTACAACTGTGCTGATGTATATGTGTCCCTGTATACAGGGAGACTCAACATTGACATGGGGAGTCTTCCTCAATCACTCTGCACCTTATTCATTGAGGCAAGGTCTCTTAGTGGAACACAGAGCTCAACTATAAGGCTATTCTGCCAGACAGTTTGCTCTGAGGACCCCATTTGCCAGCCCTGGAATTACAGGTTGCCTAATGTGACCACCTGATTATATATATATATATATAATATATATATATTTACATAATTTCTCCTTTCCCTTTCTTCCTTCTAAATTCTCCCACATACCTTTATTCTTTATCAAATCCATTGTCTCTGTTTTCATTAAATGTTATTATACACATATTTATATATACACGTATATTCCTAAATATAACCCGCTCAGTGTATATAGTGTTATTTGTATGTAGGTTTTCAGGACTGACAATTTGATATTGGATAACAAATTAGTATGTTTTCTCTGGGGAAGACCATTTCTCCCATTCTCAGCATTTTTTTAATTGTCCATAGTTCTTTGTGTAGGTTGAGGTCCCAAGGGCTTTCCTCCATCCACTTTGGCAGGTATATTCCACCTGCCTTTTTTTTTCTAGGTTCTGGGCATTTGGACTCTGGCTCTAACTCTTGTAAGGCAAGTTTTTTTTGAACTACTGAAGCATGTATTCAATTCCAATACAGTGCTATTTCTAAATGACATTCACAGAAACATCAGGTGCGCATACACAGAACAGCACCTCACCTTACAGATTGGCATGATTCCTTTCTGCTCACATTCACATCAATATCTTGCAAGCCCATGACTGTCCCTAAAATTATCAGAGTGTTTCCTAAGGTGTGACTCAAACACTATTGCATCTGGGGCATCCAAGGACACATGTCTACTGAGAGAAAGAAATAATATCCTTGAAGGCTTGGTCCAAGGTAAACTTGGACAGAGAACTTCTTCCTCTTACCAGCTGGCTGGTCTTAGGCAAGATTGCATGATTCAATGTTTCTAAACTTGTAAAGTGGGGGTAGTATGTTATTATCTACTTCATGGAGTTATTTTGAGTATTGAAATGAAATAATCCCTTGCATGTTAATTCTTTCCACTCATGGCTGTGATTAAATCCTTAGTATTCAGGCAGCTGCAGAAGGGTTCATTTAACTTGAAAGGAAGGAAGGAATGGATGACAGTCAGGACATTTGAATTTTTTAGTTGACTATCTCAGGGATCCACAGTAAACAACAGGAGTGGTTCTTTTGTATAGATAAAGGTCAGGCTATAAAAGAGAGGGGTCATAAAGAGTAAAATTGGGATATGGCTTTGATTCCAAGAGTATTATTATGAAAAGGCTGTGGTAGGAAAGGAAATGGCCATTGATTGATTACTGTGTCAACTTGCTCTGTGTTTAATGTTTAACTCATACTCTTGTCATAATTAATGAGTTTCAAGACTCTGGCTTGAAGCCACATCTCCGTCCATCTCTGATCTGCCTTCTTGGGCCTATTTATGCTCTGAGATGAAGACTCTATATCTGGCTGGTGACCAGCTTCCTCCAAGTCATATCCTTGGGTAACACCATGCCTCGAGGCTCCAGAAAGTAGTTTTCCATTTGCTTATCTTCAGTGAGATGTATGGTAACCCTCTATGTCCCAGAGACCATTGACTCAGAGCACTGCACCTGCTTCCTGTGACAGCCTGCTTCTCTGTCTGCTTTGAAAGTATTTCCATTTTCATGTTCAAAACTGAACATAGAGTTTACTTTCTTGCACCTCTTCAAAATACACTGAAAACTGTAGCTTCTGAATCCAAACCCACCTAAAAACCACAAGAGCAAACCCATAGATGGCAAAAGGAAACAATACTCTAAGCATTCCCCTGCCTTCAGGCCCTTGCTCTGTGTCTTCCCAGTGTTTGTTAAAGGTTCCATTGCACGTTCTCATCTCTACAACCTGGTACCTCATGAATTATCCAGTATCATTCCAATAATTTGTATTATCTTCTCCTAAAGTCACATATGGTTGTGGCTCTTTCTTTCTGAGACTTCTATCTATTACCATTCTAGCTATTGCTTCTTTACCTGCCCCAACTCCTTTTACTATCCTAAGCCCTTCCAGACCTGTTGTTCTTTGTTTTTTATTCTTTTTTTGGGTCCCTCCACAGAGATCCCAAATAAATCGCACAAGGAGGCTTATTATTACCTATAAATGCCCATTCTTAGCTTGGCTAAGTTTCTAGGCAGCTTTCCTATTTTCAAATAATCCTGTCTACCTTTTGCCTCTGGGCTTTTCTCATTCTCTTACTTCCATAAATCTTACTCTTACTCCTGGCTTGCTGGTTTTGTAGCTGGGTGGCTGGCCCCTGATCCTCCCCTTCTCTGGCTCCTTCTAGAGCCTTTTCTCCCAGATTCCTTCCTCTTTGTATTCTCTCTGCCTGCCATCCCTGCCTATCCTTTCTCCTGCTTTGCTATTGGCCAGTTCCTTATTAGACCATCAGGTGTTTTACATAGGCACAGTAACACAGCTTCACAGAGTTAAACAAATGCAACATAAACAAAGGTAACGCATATAAAATATTCTACCACACAGACCCAGTTTATACCTAGGTATTTACCCATTTATACACAGAACCAAAGAGGTTAGCAAAAATATGGTTACTTTTAACTGGATTAATTATTCTAGTGAAGATGATGTGCTTTGCAATCCAAATTGCTCCAGCCATTCAGATAAGATATTGTTGGAAGACTTCCAGTACACTCTCATTAGAATGGGCATAGATAAAAGTCATTAGGATGTCCCATCCACAATCCCTGAAAGCAAATGGGATCTATTTAGAAGAGCTAGTTAACCCGCTCCCCTTACTAAGTTCATCTCTAGCTGCAGGCAGTGGGAGGAAGGTCAGCAATTATCCTGTGATTTCATCAATGGAGAACTAATCTCAGCCATTCAGCTGGAAGGAACCACCTGTTCGCAAAGCCCCCCTTTTGAATCTTCATAGTTCTGGCCTAAAGTGAAATTTCCTCTTGTCCCTGTTTTCTGCTCCACAGGAAGCCTCATACCCTTAAGCATCAAGTGTCTGGGAATCACCTGCAGTGTTGCTAAGGTGCTGGCTCTGAGTTTGGAAGTTTCTGGTTAGAGTCTGAGATTGTTAGAGATTCCAAGAAGTTCCCAGGTTAAGAGCTGTGGCCTTGAATCTGCAGCAGACACAGTAGTAAGAATGTGTACTTCTCTGCCTCAGTGTTCTTCTGAGGAGTCACCTGGGGAGTTGTGTGTAAAAGTACCCGGCCCCAAGCCCTACCTGAAACCAAGTGAAAATACATGTGACACTTGGACATGGTATTTTGTAAAATTTTCTTTGATGTATCCAATAGGCAACAGTCTTAGGGTTTCTATTGCTGTGAAGAGACACTATTACCATGGCAACTCTTATAAAGGAAAACATTTAATTGGGGCTGGCTTACAGTTTCAGAGGTTTAGTTCATTATCTTCATGGCAGGACATGGTTGCTGTGGAATAATCTTCTTGAACACTGTAAAAGATTTGTCACTCTAATTGATTTAATAAAACACTAATTGGCTGGTACCTGGGCAGGGAGTGAGGTGGCAAATCCAAACTCAGAATGCTGGGAAGAAGAAGGGCAGAGTCAAGAAGTCAATGGTCAAGACACAGAGAAAGCACGATGAGAATTTTGGACTGAGAAAAGGTACCAAGTCACATGGCTAAGCGTAGATAAGAATTATGAGTTAATTTAAATGTAAAAGCTAGTTAGTAATAAGCCTGAGCTACAGGCCGAGCATTTGTAATTAATATTAAGCCTCTGAGTCAATTACTTAGTAAGCAACTGCAGAGTGTTTCAAGACAAGCAAGAAGGAGAGAAATGACCTGCCTACACATGGTGACATGCAGGCAGACATGGCAGTAGAGAATGAGCTAAGAGTTCTATATCTTGATCCTCAGGCAGCAGAAGCAACTGTCTGTCACACTGGGCATAGCTCAAGCATAGGAAATCTCAAAACCTTCCCCCAAGAGCAGCACACTTCCTCCAACAAGGCCACACCTCCTAAATAGTACCACCTCCTATGGGGGCCATTTTCTTTCAAATCATCACAGCAACCAATGTTGCCAATTTATAAATTCTTATTCTCAAAAGTCAAGGTTGAGACAGACATGTGGCTCATGCCTTGAAATCTAAGTGCTTAGAAAGCAGAGACAAGAAGATAGTGAGTTCAAGGCCAGCCTGGGCTGTATAGAGAAACCAAACTTTGTTAACAAACAAACAAGCAAACATCAGTAACCAATGATCTTACCAAGTGTTATGAGAATAGCCACAGAACAATGACTTGGGCATCGTCTATGAGTCTATGAATTTATCAAGAAGGTACAGCATCAATGAATAGGTGTGTACATTCTGCCAAGTGCAGTGAATAGAGTACTGCTTAGCAAGAAAAGGGAAGGAAGATCTGATCCATGCTTCAAAATGGAAAGATCTCAAAATTATTATGCTATGTGGTAAGAAATAGAAACAAAAGACCACATGTTTTAGGGACCCCAATTTGACAAATCAGTCTCTGGAGAGACTGAAAGCAAAATTTGCCAGGGACCTGGAAAAAGGGTGTGAATGTTCCCAAACTGAACTCTACTGATAGCACTCATGCTGGTCAGCTTGACACAACCCAGAATCACTAGAAAAGAGTCTTAATGAAGAATGACCTAGACCAGGTTGGCCTGTGGGCCTGTCTATGAGGAGGGTCCTTTTAGGTTGATTATTGCTGTACAAAGGCCATGCTTCTTGTGGGGATTACCATTCTTGAGTTGAGGAGCCCTATATTCATGAGAGTAGAGAAACCTAGCGGAGTGCTAACCAGCCAGCAGTCAACAAAGGAACACATGTCTCTCATTGCTCTTGACTGTGGTTGTGATGCTTCAAGTTCTTGCCCTGACATTCCTGCCATCATGGATTTATTTATATAACATAGAATTATAAGCCAAATAAACTCTTTCTTCCCCTAAGTATCTTTTGGTCAGGGTGTTTTAATCATGGCAACAAGAATGAAACTAGCACAGCCTTACAAGTAGGCAGAGTTTCCAAAACTTCATTGTGCAGTTGTATTAAATGGTTGAACTTTATAATATGGATCATATATCTCAAAGAAGCTATTATTGTGTGTAAAGTGTAATCTCAGTGGGAAACCATGAAAATTCTATGGCTTTACCCAGACCTAATATTTTCTAGAGTGGGAGACAGCACCCTGTGCTTAATGAGTCCTTCAGGAGACTCTGAGGGCCACTTGCAGCTGGGAAAGTATTCTGGGAGAAGTTTTAGGGTACAAAGCCAAGTATTCTGGGTAATTGCTTACAGGAAAGCAAAATTGTATTCCAGACATGAATAAAAGCCCTTTGTAATGAATGTGGAGTCACATTTTTTATTTCCACACCTTTTATTCCACCTCCCAGTTCAGTGTTGAGGGTGAAACTTAGTCTCTCATGCATGCTGGGCCAGGGCTTTACCACCAGGCTATAGCCATGTCCCTCCTTCTTCATTAGTGATGGTTCCATGAACCTGGGAAAAGAATCTGCCTTGTGCCATCCTGAGCAGCCTCATCCATGATGGGAGGAGAAATGTTTGCTGTGCTGATAAATGTGGAAGGAAACATGAAGGCTCTCATCACTGATAGACTTTTATCAGGCATTTGTATGATGCATGTCAAGAATAAGAGTTAATGGTGTTGTTTTTCCTTCACAGAAACTGCTATAATTTAGCCTCTTTTGAGAAGCCCATCCTGGAATTTTCTTTTGCACCAGAGATGCTTTCTTCTGCTATATTTAGAAGGCTGTTATTCCAGCAAATGTATATTCTTCTGGATCTTTCTTTGCCTCAGGGTCTTCTTTCAGGTTGCTTATTTTCAAAGTCCTATGTATCTGCTATGTTGGAAAAGGCTTCAGGACAATACCCTGCATTCATTCTCATCCTCCCTGTTATCATGAGAACAGACACCACATTTTACTGAAGAAATTGCCACCCCTGAAAGAGCTTTTGTCCTTATCCTGGAACCAAGGAATTGCTCTTTGCAGTCTTTAACTTAGTGGGTAGGCTAAACATCACAAAAGAAGAGTGCACACATGCCATCATGAAGCTATCAAGATATATGCTGGGCATTTGAGTTCAGTCCAAATAAGACAAGAAGCAACAGAATCAGGTTTCTGTAGAATACATTTCAGGCTGACATATAGCACTTTGTAGCACTTGAAGCTCAAGTCAAGATGTAATCAACTAATCATTGTTAATCATTGGTGATACAGGTATGAATCAAGCTAATTATCTAGACAAAAAGCCCTTCAAATGAGTCCAGGGAAATGCAAGGATATGTGGCTTTTCAGAGCATTTGGACCCAGGACAGAAAGCTACACAACTGTGCTATGGGGCAGCAAGCTAGTGGCGTTAAACCCCCATCATCTTCTTGTGCATTTTACCTACCTGAGCCACCCCACAGAAACACAGAACAATGGTCTTCTGCCCTGAATCAAGCTCATGCCCTGAGAAGGCTTTCATTTTAAATTGTTTTATATTTCAGTTGCTCAACTAATGTAACACAATGCAAATGGGAAAGACTTTACCACAGCCACAGTCTCCCACCTTTGTCCAACGGCATACTTCTCAAAGTAAGTGTAAAAGTGTGTGTCTCATCCACCGATGTACAAACACAAAGAATCCTGCATACTATGATTGGGCATCAGGCATTTATCAAGGTTTATTAACAGTTCATACTTACCCTGCTCCTGTAACATAGGTATTATTGGATGGAATTTACTAGGAAGCATGGGTTAGAATCAGGACACAGACCTATGCCTTTCACACACCAAATTAACACTGCTTTTGGCTCATCTTTCCCACATTTCATCTTTGAGGCAGCCAGTTTGTAACCTGGACATGACCTTCCACTTCAGCCTCTAGTTTTCTATATTGTATATGAACACAGACATTTACAAGACTCATAAGTCCATGCACTGACTAGAGAACAGTCTGTACCCTCTGCTTGGTGCTTTCTGACACAGCTCTGATTCTTTGAACCAAATCCATCTCTGCTGAAACCTGAGTCCAGTTCTTCCAGTAAGCTCTTTAAACAGCTTGCTCATCCAGTCTATAACAGTAAAAATCCATGATACAACAACGGAAGAATTGCTTGAAATTCCAATTAAGCCAAGACTTACCAAAGCCTTTTCCATTATCTCAGTAAGCTGCTTTCTACATTAAAAGGCTCCTCTTAATTAATTTCTTGCTGGTCTGTGGATATGCAATGCTTTATTATGACCTGTGAATTCAAACACAGGAACATAAAGCATCAATGAGCTGTATGTTAAGTTCCCACTATCAAATCAGAGCAGCACCTCATTGCACTGTTGTATGAGAGAGAGAGAGAGAAATAGAGACAGAGACAGACAGAGACAGAGACACAGAGAGAGAGCATAGAGGTTCTTCAATAGATAGTTGTTGGAGAAATATCAGAGGGCTCATTGGGGACTTTGGTTTGAATCATGGCATCAACTAGAGGCTGTTACATATCTGTGTCACCCCCAGCTCTAGGCAGGCAAAACAGAAGAGGTATAACTCCTTTTCCCATATTTCTTGCCCAGCAATGAATGCCCACAAATGGTTTGCTACTTGGATAGATCTATAGAGGCAGCAATTTTTACATGGTGTGAATGAATTGCTAACATCTCTAATCTGATCATCATTGTCTTCCCACCAAGGATTTGTTGAAGGAAATCCTACTTTTCTTAACTCGGTATCTTTGATGTGGCCTCTGCTCAGACCTCTCAGCTATTATCAAGCCCTCATTTTAGAGGCAGTGATACCATGTGCACAAGAGACATTGAGGCATTCAGCCTTCTGCTCAGCCTTTCTCAGTCTGGCTCAGTGCGAAGTTAGAGGCTGCGAAAGTAGATCTACCTCTACTTGGCATGCACTTATTCTCTGTGTAGGCTTCATGTTTCTCTAATTTTGATTGTGTTTTTACTACCTAGTTAATTTGAACTGAGGTCTTTGTTGTTGTTGTTGTAAATATTGTTGTTTATGTGTATGTGAGTTTGTCTGTTTTTGTTTGTGTGTGCCTGTTTCTCTATATTATGTGTTTTGTTTTAAACGGCATTCCCCAGGATATATTACTGATCTCCACATTGAGAAGAAAAATCTTTCTTCAACTTTTGCAGTGTTTCCCCTTCATTTCCTATAAGTCAGTTATATAGAGAAGATAAAAAGTCCTCTGATTTATTTACATTTTCGGGCAAAGAAATTAGGTAGGGCCAGTGGATAAAGCACCAGATTTCAATTCATGAACTTTATTTAAAGGTGAAAGGACTACACAAACTTGTTCTCTGATCACCTTGTGTGCACCATGGCACATGTGTACACATACACACACACACACACACACACACACACACACACACACACACAACTTTACAAAGAGATCAAATGGGCTTGAGAGATGGCTTCATGCTTAAGCGCACTCATTGTTCTTCCAGAGGACCTGAGTTCAATATCCAGCATGCCCATGGTGACTCACAACCAACCATCCATAACTCTAGTTTCAGGGGATCCAATGCCCTCTTCTCACCTCTATGGGAACCAGCCAAGTAGTGATACACAGACATACATGTAGGCAAAACACCCATCAATAAAATAAAAATCAAAACAAGTCAAGGTAGAGAGTTCAAGATCTGTAGGTAATCAAAATCCGTGAGAACCAGGAGTATGTGGCTGCTTGTGGGGACCAATGATGTCAAAATATATTGTTGACAACTCCTGCTTAGGGATTATTGCAGAAGAGAGGAAGGAAAAATTTTGAAAGCCACAGAGTCAGGGAGTTTGCTGTGAGACTGTGTCCCCTAGTAATATCCAAAGCTACACCCATAAAGTCTATCAAATACTATTGCAAAACAAGGACAACAACAACAATAGACACATTAAAATAGATGGAGGAAATCCCATGAGGCCTCAATCCTACACAAAGAACTACAGGCACTAAGAAATACTGAGAACATTGGAAATAGTCTTCTCCAGAGAAGAGCACACCAACTGTTTATCCAATACTAAATAGTCAGCTCTGAAAACTTATACACATAATTAATAGTATACAGACTCAGCAGGGTGTATTTATGTATTTAGGAATATGTATTTATATATATAAATGTGTGAGTGTGTGTCTTAGTCAATGTTTTATACTTTGAAAAGACACCATGGTCATAGCAGCTCTTATAAAGGAAAACATTTAATTGGAGCTTGCTTATAGTTTCAGAGATTTTGTCCATTGTCAGTATGGCAGGAGGCATGGTGACACACAGGCAGACATGGTGCTGGAGAAGGAACTCAGAGTTCTATATCTGGATCTACAGGCAGCCAGAAGAGAGAGACATTGAGCTTTGCTTGAATTTTTGAAACCTCCAAGATCACCCCAGTGACATATTTTCTTGAACAAGCCATGCCTAATCCTCAAGCAGTCCCACTCCCTGATGACTAAACATTCAAATATATGAGCTTATAGAAGCCATTTTTATCCAAAGCACTATAATATGTATCGACAACTAATAAAAAAAAAGAAGCTGTGAATTTTAAATAGAGTAAGAAAAGTTATATGGGATGCTTCAGAGGGATGGAAGGGAAGAGAGAACTTATGTAATTATGTCATAATCCCAAAAATAACAAGTATAGTATAAATATGATGATCCCATTAAAAGAAGAGAAAAAAAGAAATCTAATTGAATCTGTCAGGTTTAGACTACTTCAATGAAACTGATAGCATACCTACAAATGAGTATCAGCAGTGAACATGTTGAGATGTCTGTTTTCCTGTGGCTTTGGGCACAGGTCTATGAGAAGCAGGTCCTTGTAGAGTTTTATCACTCTGGAAGCATGATGAGCTGACAACAGAGTAGGGGACTGAGAGTGATCAGAGTTACATCTTCCTCTCCTGAGTGTGCAGATTGACAACCTTGTTTGTGAAGAAGAAGAAGACATTCTGGAGGTATTTATAATTGCTTCCATCAAATGGCATGAAAAGAAAACTATAGCAGATAAAGGGAGACACTTCTGGGAACAGCTTCTTCCTCCCAAGATAATGCTTGATTTATGGCTTTGTATTACTGAGTTCTAGGGTTCTACCTCCTACCTCTTTCTAAAAGCTATTTGTTTATTTCCATCCCCACTGATACATGGTTTAAGTTCAAGCAGGGAGCATTTCTTACAGGAAATATCACAACAGTAGCTGGTATCACCCACATTGCTATCATGCACCCTGAACTGTTTCTGCAAAATTGATCATGTGTGCCCTCTAATGGGTCCCCACCACTGTCCCTTCTGTCCCCTTCAGGGTGACAACTACATGTCCTAGTCATAGAATTGTGAGGGTTACCAAGATGCTACTCTGCATGAGGCAAACAGTCACCAAGTCACAGTGTGGCTGCTCCCAGCCCTTTCCTGTCACCCTTTTATTTTCTGCTCTAGCCAATAGTTGGCTTTTTTTTCACAACATGTATTTGCTCCCTCCAAATCTCTGTGGTTTCTGACCTTTAAAGAGCTTTCATTGCCTTTTCCTAATTTACTGCAAATTTCCCTTGTTTGCTTTAGGAATGCTGATGTTTGGGGAGTTGAAAACACAGCCAACAGAGGGCTTATTACTCTCATCCAGCTCATGTAGACAGTTAGGGGGGCTCTTCCATATATAAATCAGAGAGTCCACCCTGGGGAACAGATACCTGAGAAAGGAGGGGAAATGGAGGTCCTAAATGACTTCAGGGAAAGTCAGCACCTTTTCAGAAGTGAGTGAGGCTATGATAGAAGAATTCAGAACTCCTAAAGGGCCAGGATGTGGCTTGAGGGGGAATTAGAGATCAGGGAGAAACATAGGAATCATATGCCTGGCTACCAGAGGTTTGAATTTGTTCATAATAAGACAAAAACTTACTAGGAAATTTTAAAGAAAGAAGTAGCTTGACCTCCACGAAGCATGTTGTAGGTTGCTGTGAAAACCCCAAGCTGTCTGAAATGATGGAAAAGAGGGGTACAGCTGGGAGATGAGAGGATAATGAGAGCCCATGTAGACAACAAGCAGCTGGGTGTTGAGTACATTTTGAAATTGTAGGTAAATATTTTTGCATGTAGACTGGGAGAGTGGCAGAGAGAAGGAAACAAGGAAGGGAAGGACCAGGATTCTTGGTCTGGAACATTGCTACCGTGGGGCAGCCAGGTGGCAGTTGTGCCTGGAGTGGCCATGGGAGGAGATTAGAGATCCCCTTACACTGTGAGTGAACGGTCAGACCTCTGCTCTGTCTGACTTCCCCACCACTGCCGTCTGCTTGAGATACTCTGATGAGAAGTTATTCATTATTACAGCTCCAGTCTGAGTTCCTGAGCTTCCATCCGTTGGCCCCCATTCCAGTTAAGCCATAGTTCATTTATGTCAGGGTTCATCTCCAGTGGCATGTCCCTCCTGTGACTTCCCCTCAGCATACGTCAAATGTCATCAGTTCAGTTGTTCTCTCTCAGTCATTAGCCTGATGCCAGCCATTTCCCTTAGAACTCCTGCAGGTTGCCCTTCCCTTTGAGGTGAGTATCAGAGAGAATGAAAGCTACCAGATAAGTTGAAACAAGGGTTCCACAAGAATTGCCTCTTGTTCTAGAACCCACCCATCATTACAACATTTTATAGTTTAATGAAATTCCTGAGTGTTCGAACAAGTGGGTCTCTATGTCTAGATCCATTTCTGGGCCTTTTCATGGGTTCTTTTCTTTCTGTTATTTTGTCCTATTCTGATGTGTTTGTCTTTGTTTTATCTTATTTTATTATTATCCCTTAGAAGTGTGTTTGTTTTCTAATGTGAGACAATAAGGGGGTGTATCCAGATAGGTGGGGAGATGGGGAAGAACTGGGAGGAGTAGAGGGAAGGGAAACCGTAATCAGGATATTATTTAAAAAAAAAAAAAAAAGGAATCACGCCATTCATGATCACATCTTTTTTACATTTCTGCCTGACCTACACAGTGTGTTGACTGAATTGTTTCCTTGTGCTGGATCCCTGCCATAGCCAGCAGCCAGCTGGTCTCCCTGGTGTTCTAGCATAGCCTTTTCTTCACAGTCTTTATGCTAGAGAAGACTCTGTGCCTCTCGCAGAGGATTATCTTCAAGTTAGAGTAAGAACAGAGTTGTGGCCTGACCCACATCCTCCATACATTGCCTATGCCATGGTCACCACTGTTTCCTGTCAGCTCTTGTGACACACTTGGCCATTGCCTACACCATAGTTACCACTTTTCCTGTCAGCTCTTATGACATACTTGGCCATTGCCTGCCCAAAGTTTGACACCTGCCATTTCCTCGTTCTCTTGACTCCTGTACTCTTGACAAGGCCCATAATTCCTTAGTCTCCTCTCCCAGGTTTCATTTCTAGTATTGTCCTCTCACAGAATCATGTCTTTTTCTGAAGAAGTATCCAGTTACCACCCACCTCAACCGTCCTAGTACCTCTACGCAGGTTATAGTTGACTTACATTAGTTCACTTGTTTACTGGCCACTATACCATTCCAGTGTAAACCCACGAAGGAGGCTAGAGAGATGGCTCAGTGGTTAAGAGTGCTTCCTGATATTCCAGCGGAGTATTTTTTTGTTTTTGAGTTTTGTTCTCAACACTCAGGTCAAGTAGTTCACAGTTGCCTGTAATACCAGTTTTAGGGGGTCCAACACCCTCTTCTGTATTCTGGGGGAACCTGTATTCATACATGCACATCCTCCCACCCCCAAATGTACCTGTAATTCAGTTTTTTAAATAACAAACCCAGCGTATCTAAAGTATATTGTACAGCATCGATGAAGCCTGGTGCCTAACATCCCTCTGTGACTGGAAGAAAGTGGCATTTTGAAGAATAATTGTAAAAACATTTTGAACAAATGGAAATCCACACATCTCTCAATTCAACAATTATATAGTAGCAGTTCAAATAGCACTGGACTAACAACTTTCAAAGAATGATTCAACCTGAAACTTATTTTAACCTTTTGCCATTTAACACACTTGATATCTCTTCTACATTTTGAGTGATACTGATTTTTTTTTTAGGAAAAATCATCCACACTCTGATGTTATCGAGCTTTAAAATATCCTCTTTTGCATACATTTTCATGCTTTTACATGTGGGAATTATTGTCACTATAGCCATATCCATAATTACTGTTCTTATAACTATGCCTTTATTCTCAATTTTATTCAATTTCATTGTAGTTCTTTTTTTGCCCTATTTCCATTACACTTTCAATGCCTTCTCAAGGAAGGTTTTGCTGTTTTTTTCTTTTTTAGATTTTATTTTTATTTTTAATTGTGCATTTGTGAATACATGCCTATGTGACATAAGGACATGTGAGAATATGGGTCTCCAATGGAAGCTAGGTTTGGTCCTTAGATCCTCTGGAGCTGGAGTTATAGACAGTGGCGAATCACTTAGCCTGAGTGGTGAGAACTGAACTCAGATACTCTGCAAGAACAGTATGTGCTCTTAACTGCTCAGCCATCTCTTCAGCCATCTTTTTCTTTTATTATAAATATTCCAATAACTATTTTATCAAATTTAAGGGTAACTTCAGGGGCTGAGGAGATTAATCAGTTGGTAAAGTGCTGACTTTACAAATGTAATGATTTATTTTGATCCCCAAAACCCATGTAAAAAAATTATAATGGATATATTTCCTTCCTGACTTAGAGAATACTGTAGAGAAGGAAAGAACATAATAACCAGAGAAATGGAAGACACTGGCTTCCAGACATGGCATGGTCATTGTACTCTTGAACTCACAACAATTTTTGATGGCCTATACAAGATTTGCACAAGACTGGATCTCTTAACATTCCTGCATGGCAACCCACAACTCCAGAGAGGCTAGCTAACAGGAAAAGACCCTAGGAGGGTCACATGGATGACCCTGTGAAGGAGAAGTGGATGAGATCTACATGAGTGGACTGGGTGTGAGGGGGTGCCAGAGGGCGAGGAGTGGGGGATGAAAACATAGGGAAATGGGAGGGTCAAGCTGGAACAGGGACAGAGTGGGAGGGCAGGGAGAAAGATACCATGATAGATGAGGACATCATGGGAATAGGAAGAGGCAGGGTGGGGGGAGGCTCTCAGGAATCCACAAGGTTGACCCCACCTTGGTCTGCTTGCAGTGGTCCAGAGGTTGCCTGGACCGGTCTACTCTGGTGACCAGCCTAGCAAATAACCTAGCTGTCATCATAGAGCCTTTGTCCAGTGACAGATGGAGGCAGATACAGAGATCCACGGCCAGGCAACAGGCTGAGTTCCGGGAATCCAATTGATGAGAGAGAGGAGAGATACTGCAGGTGAGGGACGTCGAGATCATGATGGGAGGATGTGCATAGATGACGGACCACACTAGCGGAAACCCATGAACTGTGTGGACTGGTGGCTGTGGAGCCCCCATGGGACTGGACTAGGCCCTCTGGACACGGAAGACGGTTGTTTGGCTCGAACTGTTTGGGGGGCACCCAGGCAGGGGGAACGGGATCTGTCCCTGGTGCATCAGCAGGCTTCTGGGAATCCGCTGCCTATGGTGTGACACCTTGCACAACCTTGGTGCAGTGGGAAGGGGTTTGGACCTGCCTAGGCTCAGTGTGCTGGGCTCTGCTGACTCCCCATGGGAGACCTCGATTTGGGGGATGTGGGGATGCAGGGTGGATTGAGAAAGAGAAAGGGGGTGGGAGGAGGGAGGAGAGGGGGTCTGTGGATAGCATGAGGAGTGAGTAGAAAATTACTTAATAAAGAAAAATTAAAAAATCATTCCTGCATGGATTGAAGAAGGCCCATAAGGCCCAACCCCCATCCTTAATACTTGTACCAGTTAATGATTGATGGGGAAAGAACAGATATTTTCCTCAGTGGTACAGCTGGTTCACTGCTCTAGTGAACAACCCTCACCTATACTCCTGTGTGAACTCTAATGAAACTCAGCATCAAAAATAATGTAAGTAGAAAGTGAGACTTGTTAAGAAAGTAAAACTGTGTTAATAGCAGTGATATTCATAATAGTCAGAACTTGAAAACAACCTAGATGCCCCTCAACCAAAGAATGGATAAAGAAAATGTGGTACATATAAACAGTGGAGTACTACTCAGCTGTGCAAAAGAAAAATGACATCAAGAAATTTGCAGGCAAATGGATAGAACTAGAAAAAATCATCTTGAGTGAGGTAACCCAGACAGAGAAAGACAAACTTGGTATGTACTCACTCATAAGTAGAAATTAGCTGTAAAGTAAAGGATAATCATGCTGCAATCCACAGCCCCATAGAGGCTAGGTAACAAGGAGGACCCAAGGGTGACACTAGGATCTCCCTGGTTTAGAGAGACAGAAGAGATTTTTGTGGATGCATTGGAAAGGGGAAACAAAAGAGATCTCCTGGGTAGACTGGGGGTTTGCAGGGATCAGAGCCTGAGGGATTGGCTTGGGAGTTGGATAGAGGGGAGAGAGTAATGAAAGAGACATCTTGATGAGGGAGGCATTTGGGGGTCAAGTAGAATTCTGGTGCAAGGGAAACTCCTATGAATCTACAGGGATGACCGCAGCTGAGACTCCTAGCTATAGTGGAGAGGGTGCCCAAAGTGGCCTTCTCCTGTCATCAGATTGGAAACTACCCCAATTGTCATCAGAGAGTAGTCTTCATCCAGTGACTGACAGAAACAGATGCAGAGATCCACACCCAAGCACTGGGCCAAGCTTGGAGAATCCTACTGAAGAGAGGGAGAAAGGATCATACCAGCCAGGGGAGTCAAGGTCATTACAAGGAAACCCACTGAAAGAACTAACCTGGGCTCATAGGAGCTCACAGATACTGGACCAACAGCTAGGGAGCCTGCATGGGACAGACCTAGGCCCTCTGAATGCGTGTGACAGTTGTGTAGCTTGACCTACTTGTGGAACTCCTCGTGGTGGGAGCGGGGCCTGTCCCTAATGCACTGGCTGGCTCCCAGGAACCTACTCCTCATATGGGTGGCCTTGCCGAGCCTTAATACAAGGGGAGGAGCTTGGTAGTACCTCAACTTGATATGTCATGCTTTGTTGACACCCATGGGAGTCTTGTCCCTTTCTGAACAGAAACAGAGTGGTGGAGGCTGGAAGGGAATGAGAAGAGAGGTGGGAGGGGAAACTGTGGTAGGGATGTAAAATAAATGAATAAATTCAATGAATAATAATAATAAAGGATCAAGAGAAGTGGGAGGGGGCAGGAGAGATTAATGGGGTAAATGATCAAAACGCATTCCATCTGTATAAAAATTGTCATAATGAAATCTATTATGTATAATTAATATATACTAATAAAACAAAATTTTTCATTTTTTTGAGACAGGGTTTCTCTACGTAGTTTTGGTGCTTGTCCTGGATCTCACTCTGTAGACCAGGCTGACCTCAAACTCAGAGAGACACACCTGGCTCTGCCTACGGAGTGCTGGGATTAAAGGCGTGTGCCACCGCCACCCGGCAATAAAACACATTTTAAAAGAAAGTCAAACATGCTAGGTGCTTTTAAGCCCCTGGCTGAGAAAGTGGAGACAGGATGTTTCCTGGGGCTCAGTGGCACACATAGATTCCATTGAGAGACCCTGTCTCGAAACTGAACAAAACAAAACAAGTTGGATAGTGACTGAGAAGCAACGGTCAGGGTTGTCCCCTGGCCTGTACATTATACACGCTCACCTGTGCATTTCATACCAAAGAATAACGTCTTTAGCCTCTGAACTTCTTTAGCAGGGCTCAGTGTGAGATAATTTTCAAAGTGTAGAGATAGCTTGATACTGTAAGATCACGAAAAAAATCCCTGAAAGTATTTGATGTTTGATATTTTTCATGAATTCTTTGTTGTTTAGTTTAAAAACCATAGTAAATGTTTTATAATTATAATTATTAAGTCGGTATTTTATCAAAGGTTGTTATTAGGTATGTTGCATTATAATTAATTAATTAGAACTTGCAAAATTTCAACTATTGGTGCTGGGGAGATTCTCTTGTTTTCAGTATTAGTTATAATTCAGCTATGGAAATACACCATTGGCATGACAAAGGTGTATTTCTTTATTTCTAAAACTCATAAATTTATTTTATTTTCAAACGTGTGTGTGTGTGTGTGTGTGTGTGTGAGAGAGAGAGAGAGAG
>CABHPH010144349.1:0-44505 GCA_902168325.1 Peromyscus nudipes
TTGCCTATTTGACAGAAAGTCTCTCTCTGACCCAGACTTCACCAAGTAGGCTAGGACTGGCTAGCCAGGGAGCTCCAAGAATCTCCCTATGTTTACTTTCCAGCAACTGGAATTATGAGCAAATACCATCATGCCTAGCCTTTCAATAAGGATTGAACTCAGGTCTCTATGTTCCAAGACAAGCACCTTACCAATTAAGCACCCTCCCAAGCTCATAGCACTTTCAAAAGTAGCCTGGAGAGCTTCTCTTCCCCTCTTGTCACATGACAACACAGGAGAGGTAGAGAACTGAAAGTGACCTCAACCAGCCATCAAATCTGCCAAGGCCTCGATCTTGGGCTCTCCAGGTCCTAGAATTTTGAGACATAAATTTCTGTCGTCTATAGGATGCACCATCCATGAGATTTTTGTCACCACAAAAGCTTTGAGGCAGAAGGCTGCTTTTTGTGTTGGGATATCTTAAGGAATGGTGTAAACAAACCTAATCAGAACCTTCCATCTCCTAGCTTGAAAGTCCTACTCCCCCACCTTATTTAAGCCAATGCTAAGCCTTCCATGCGACTATCGAGAGAGAGAGCCTTTTCTTATAGTGTTCTCTCTTGCTGCACAGTAAATCTTCTCTTCCGTTAACCTGTCTGTCAATTAATGCACATATCCTTGACCACATGAACGGAAGCAGGCAGAAGAAAAGGCTGTTCCTCCAAACAAGCAAAATACAAAGCAAGAAAAATAAATGGACTTCTTACGCACACATCCTGAAAGCATTACGACAAGTCAGAGAAGCAAGGCTGAAGAGACAACTCATTATGTATTCGGTGTGTGACAGTACAGAAAAGGCAGAACTGGGGACACAAACCAGCGGTTGCCAGGTGCTGAGAGTGGGGAGAGAGGTTTGTCTGTCCACAGTGTGAGCGAAGAACTACTCAGGGGGTGTGGCCATGATGACCTGTTGAAACTCAGAGTTGCATTACAGTACAGGGTGTGTTTTATTTTGTGCAAATTATACCTCAATCATTAAAAAATACTGCAAGATATTTGTTTTCTGTTAAAAGAAATTAGAGGTTGAGATGATACATTGAATGTCTTGCAAATATGTAAATAAGGTCTCTTTGGAAACTGAGTGATATAATAGCAGCTGCAGGGGAATCTGAAGAAAATGGGATCTGAGCACACGCAGGACAACGAGGAGATGAGAAAAACATTTTACTCAATACCTACATATTCTTTTTTTCCCTTTAAGTGTGTACATGTTCACATGTGCATGGCGTGTGTGTGTGTGTGCGCGCGTGTGCGTGTGCGTGGGGTGTGTTGCGTGTGTGTGTGTGTGTGTGTGTGTGTGTGTATGGTGTGTGTGTGTGTGTGTGTGTGTGTGTGTGTGTGTGTGTGTGTGTGTGTAGGTATGCATGCAGGTATATGTGGCAGAGATCAGCTTCAGGAATCATTCCCCAGGCTCTGTGCAGATTGTTTTCTGAGACACTGTGTCTCATTCTTATCTGGAACTTGTTGATTATTAGGCAGGCTGACCAGCAATCCCAAGGGTTGCCCTGTCTCTGCCTCCCAGTGCTGGAGTTATCAACTTGTGTCAACACACTTAGATTTTTTTTTCAACATGAGTTCTGGGGATCAAACTCAGGCCCTCATGCTTGCAAGGTAAGCATTTTACCAACAGAGCTATCTGCCCAACCCCTTTTTATTTTCAACCAGGAAAATGTAGTACCAGTTCACAAAATTTAACACGAACTGATCGTCTCATGCACTAATGAATGTGGAAGAGCTTGGTATAAACTGCTATACAAAGGCTGTCTGTTACTTTTAGGATAGTGTAGTCTGAATGTGAACAGTCATCAGAGGTTTATATGCTTGAACACTTGGCTCCCAGCCAGAAGTGCTTGGGAAGTTGTGGAACCTTTCGGACGTAAGCTTTGCTACAGGAAGTGGCTCACTATGGGCGGGCCTTGAAATTTTACGAGCTGGTTCCACTTCCCTTTTGGTCCTTGCTTTCTGAGTGGATGCAATATGACCATGTGTTCTCTGCCATGATGGACTGAATCTCTTCACATTACAAGCCAAATAAACCCTTTCTCCTTAACTTGCATCTGGTTGGGTATTTGGATACAACAGCAAGAGAAGTAATCAAGAGGAGAGAGAAAACCTTTTTCTAAAGCTTGTTAAAATAGAATTGGGTAATTTTTAAACAATTATTTTGTTGCTGTTTAATATTTACCAAGTCAGCGTTTTCCAAAGTGAGAACCATTCTCCTAGACACTGCAATAAAAATGCCATAAGCTGGCAGGCAAATGTTGAAAACAGTGTGTGTGTGTGTGTGTGTGTGTGTGTGTGTGTGTGTGTGTGTGTGTGTGTGTGTGTATACTGTGAGAGATTAATTCCAGGGCCTCACACATACTGAGCAAACACCTACATCTGGGTCTCATTCCCAGTAGCGGTGAACATTGTTTTCCACGTGAACTCTTGGCATTTCTCCACTGTTACCTGTTACAGGGAGTGATACAGAAAGATCATTCAGTTTCAACTTAACCCAAACTTCTCCTGATGAACCTAACCATGCCATACGCCCCCTTCCTCCACACCTCCATGGCACATTTCTCTAGGCTCCTTTTCCACTGTGGCAGCCTCTTAAGAAGGTGGCTATAGCCTCTGAGGGTGATCTTTGGGGGAGCAAGCCAAGGCCTGCGTCGACAGTCTAGGTGAGAGCTGGCAGAATTCTGAATTCTTCAAGTTGGAGACAGGTTGTAGACCAGCATTTGTGATAGTGAGTCACCCTAGGCCCTGAAATGCCACAGATACCACCTCAGGTAAACTGCTACCCATAAGGCATTTTGCAGCCCTCTCCTCCACTCGCCTGGCTTCCTCTACCTTTTACTGAGGAGCAAGTCACAAACTAGATCATTAGCTGGCCTGGGAAATCTTGCAATGAACAAGAGACTCTCTCAAACAAGGCAGAAGAGAAGACTAGCAGCTATTTCCTGACCTCCACACATGTGGCATACATACATGTGAACATACACATACATAGAACACACACAGACACACAAATATTTGTCTTTAAAAAAAATCAAAGTTATCAGACCACCTAAGGTCACAACCCCTTTGGGGAACCAAAAGAACCTTTCATAGGGGTCACCTACGAACATTGGAAAACATAAATATTTATATTACAATTCATAGCAATAGCAAAACTACAGTTATGAAGTAGCAACAAAAATGATTTTGTGATTGGAGGTCAGAACAACACGAGGAACTACACTAAAGGGTCGCAGCATTAGGGAGGTTGAGAACCCCTGCTCTAAGGACTGGACAGAGTGGGAGCATATGAAGGCTGGGATTGTTTCCCACGCAGTGGAACTCAGGGAATGGACTGGGATGGGGGTGGACTTTCAAAAGCTCAAGCAAAGTGCATAAGAAAGTGGATGGAGAGTTCTTCGGTATAAGCAGTGAGAGCCTTCTGGGACTTCTAGCTTCTCCTAGAAGAGGAACAGCGGGGACGCATCCCCAGGAATTGCTATAGACCACATGCTTGGCCGTCCTTCGGTGCTTCCGAGGGGCACAGAGGAGATGAGACTGCTCTTTGGGTTCTGTCTTTCTGTGTGACGTCGCTCAGCAGATTTCCACCCTGTGAGCTTTATCACTGGAACAAGTCTACTGTAAACTTGCCTAGTGAGGACAGAGGATGGTAACTTACCGGGAAAAACTGTTGGAGGTTTATCAGTGGGATCTGGAACTAAAGGATTCTATTACACCACAGGACCCACACAAGCTTGGGGTCTCAGGGAAATACCCAAGGTCTTTGTTTGATGTTAGATCCTGTCAAGGATACTTCACATTCCCTACTTCTTAGCTTTCCCCCATACTTGGGCTTGTTCAGTCTAGTCACCATGGCAACATAGCCTGACAGGAGGAAGTCAAAGACGAGACTTACTAATAAGTTCACATGTCTCTTCCTCGGGCGCACAGTGCTCAGACTCCTCTAGCACTGCTATGTGGCAAGGCAGCAGGGCTAATTGTGACCAAGATGGGGTGACAGATGACATGTGATCCTCTGGATTTAGGCAGGAAAAGACATCTCTGTGATTCCTACCTTTCTTCCTCCCTCCATGGGAAACATGGAGGCTTCCCACTGTGAAGAGTTACTCACTGAGAGTGTCCCAAAGTTCAGAAACATCAACTGAACGGCTGGCCTGGCTCTAGATTCCAGCCACCATGAGCGTGTCCAGGCCACCTACACACTTCTTCTTAGGGGTCTCTACAGCCCTCCTCAGGTTTGATAATTATTTACTAAAGTGATTTCCAGAACTCAGGGAAAGTCTTTATCTGCCCTCCTCATTTTATTTCAAAGTGTACGTATAAGGAACAGCGTGAGAGCAGGAGAGCTGACCACCCGCCTTCGCTGTCTGCCATGTGGTGGCACGCGTGAGGGAAATATGCCCTGCAGCCCATACTCCTTGCCAACTGCAGCAGGCAGGAGAGCTGGCCTTGGGAGCATGAGAATTGAGGAGCTGGCCCTGTCCCTCACCAATCGGGACAGCAGGCCATACACCTTGCCTGGGCAAAACAGTAGAGCTGGCCCTGGTGGTGTGAATGCAGGCAAGCATGACACCAACACCAACACCTCTTCCCCCTCCGCACTCTCAACCCCTACCCCCACCCCCAGCCCACCCACACACACACACCCCGAGGGCATGAGAGCAGGAGAACGGGCCCTGCTCCTTGCTGCCTGCTGCACTGGGTGAGATAGCTGGGGCAGTGCTAGAGAGCTCTCCCTGGTGGTGAAGATGAGGGTAAGCTAGGAGGCTGACCAACCCAGCTACCACCCAGGCCCAGAACTATGGGGCTATGACTTACCCCACTCAATATCCATCTCATCTGCTAGAGTATGTGAAGGGGCCAGATCAGCAGATCTAAAGCTACAGGATCTCCATGATACAGGACAACAACAGGTTATCCAAGAGGAGTCCCAGTGAGAGCCCAGTAACCAATGGGGATAGCAGAAGCCAGAGGCCTTGAACCAGACCAACAATCCATTGCAATGAACACTTACAAGTAAAGATGTATGGACTAAAAGATATACTGTGTGACTCACCGGACCACACTACAGCTTCCACAAGGAGATTTTTTTGTTTGTTCGTTTGGTTTGGTTTGGTTTTTTGCCTATACTTTTAAATTTTGTTTTGTTCTGGGGGCAAGGGGAGGTCACAAGGGCAAGGGTATAGGTGGATGAGTGGGATCAGGATGCATGATGTGAAATCCACAAAGAATCAAAAAATTAAAAAAAGAAAAAGAAGAAGAAAAGAAGACGGAGAAGCAGAAGCAGAAAATATACCTGGTTTTGCTTTAACACTGACCAAAGTCCAAGTACCAGAGTAAGTGATGCCTTAACTTTCCTATGCCCACCCTCCCAACCTTTATTTTCTTGAGACACCACTGCATCCAGCTCTGTCCCTTGCTTCCATTTCTTTTACCCCTAAAAAGCTAAGGCTGGAAACTCTAAAGCAGAAACACCCCAAGCTATGATCTATAATTGAAATCTGATCCATACTCTGTGTTTGTAAATAAAGTTTTATTGGAACACAGTCAGGCTTATTCATGTACATATGGCCAATGGTTGTTTCACATTATGATCATACAGTTGAGTCAAAAGTTTGCAACAGAAACCAAGAGGCATTCAAAGCCTGTTTTAGTTAGAGTTTCTATTGTTGTGTTGAAGCACCATGACCAAAAGGCAATTAGGACAGGAAAGGTTTTATTGAGCTTACACTTCCATGTTGTAGCACATCATTGAAAGAAGCCAGGACAGGAACTCAAACAGGGCAGGAACCTGGAGGCAGGAGCTGATTCAGAGGCCATGAAAGGGTGTTGCTGACTGGCTTGCTTGTCATGACTTGCTCATCCTGCTTTTTTATAGATCCTAGGACCACCAGCCCAGGGATGGGACCACAATGGCTGGACTTTCACCCATTAATCACTAATTAAGAAAATGCCCTACAGGCTGTCCCACAGCCTGATCTTAAGGAGGCATTTTCTCAGTCGAGGTTCCCTCTTCCCAAATGACTATAGTTTCTGTCAAGTTGACATAAATCTAGCCAGCACATAGCCTAAAAAATTTACTTTCCAATGCCTCACAGAAAAAGTTTGCTTATCCCTGCTCTGCGTATGGAAACTCCTTCCCCACTGGGGCATTACTCTATGAAGCTGACCCCTGTTTCCAAGGATGACAGAATGCTTCTGGCTGTTCAGAATGCATCCCTGTGTGTTCCTTCTCTCCTCCCCCTCCCTTTCACACACATGCATACAGAACATTCTATAAAGAGGGCAAATCAGAATGATTTGCCTGAGCACCCACTTAGCATCAAGGGAAGTGTCGAAGCTGCAGGAGCGCTCTCACCAGCGGTCATAGTTTGAAAACACCAAAATGAAACAAGCTTTGAAGCATCCTTTGCAGAGTGTCCGCCTCTTCTCAGGGGCGCTGGCCTGGTCCTGTCAGGTGCATCTTGCCTTTGACACAGGTGACTATCAGCACCAAGCGTTTTCATTTGCTTTCCTACACAGTACACCTCCACAAAGGCTGCCTTTTTCTATTTCTCAGAGCTGTTTAAAGGACAGTCCTGTTAGTCTCCGTCTGAACAAAGACAAGGCATGGAATCATTCCACACCAAAAGCTCCTTACGGAAGGGGTGGGGCTTGTCCCTTGAGTCTCTTGAATTCATGTAATAATCACATGAGTAAATAGAGTAGATGGTCAGCAAGGGTTATTTGTTGGATTGGGTTTGATTTCCATAAATGATTGAATTATATTTCATGCCTAATACAGCCCTCTTGACCCCCTTTCAGACTCTAGGACAGATCTGGCTACTTCTACTCTCCTAAGGAATGCTTTAATCTTTAACTCCAGTCTTCCTAGCTTTGAAGGCTGGTACAAAACTTTACGATTGCCATGAACTTGGACTAGAAGATTAACTTTCAATAGACTTACTTTCTAAACTGTTAAATGGGAACAGTAAGAATTATGGCTTAAAAAATACAGTGAGATTTTATATAGAGCATCTTAAATATGGAGACACTAGACTGGGACTAAGGTACTCTTCACTGGGATTGGTCATTTTTGAGCATATCAGGGCCAAACCCATGAGATGTACACAGGCTCTATATATGATCCCTCTGCCCAACAGAAAGGTGACCATTAGTTATTTGTCCAGTCAAGGGACTGGTCATGTATGCTACATGACTGATTGATGATTCACCATAGACCTCAATCTTGATTCCTGTCTCAACAGGAAGTAGGACTGGTTTACTCAAAGGCTGTCTCCTGGGGAAAATGAGGGAGAGCTGCTGTTCCCCTCAACAAATATCTTTGAAAATAAAACCCTTAGGAGACTCTCATTCAGATTCACAAAAGGCTTTTGTAGAGAAAGCAAGATGCAGAAGACTATGACCAGAAGGACCACATGCTGGCTGGGATGTTCCACCTAATCAATGCAATACTCATGGTTCTCAAATTTCCTGATGCTATGACCCTTTAATACAGTTCCTTGTGTTGTGGTGACGCTCAACCATAAAATTATTTCATTACTACTTCATAACTATAATTTTGCTACTGTTATGTAATCATATATATGTTTTGGTACATATATGTTATGTAATCATATTGTAAATATCTGTGTTTTCCAGTGGTCTTAGACGACCCCTGTGAAAGAGTTGCTTGATCCCAAGTGAGTTGTGACTCATAGATTGAGAACTGCTGCTTTAAACGAACATATGATGTTTCTACAAGCTAAACCTCTCATAACTCTTTATATACTTTATGTTAGTCTATGCACAGGACTAAAGAATACAGAGAAGCCTTATACATTCTGAGGCTATTGAAGTCACCAGATGTTCTATGGTCTAAAAAAAATTTTGAGCCCATAACATCTTAGTAATTTAGGTGTGTTTTTCTTTATGGTTTGGGGCTCGTGACAAGGTCAGGGGAAGTAACTTTGCAATGGACATCTCCCAAAGAAACAGCCACTATTACAGTCAGTCACCACTGCAATATGTACGTGTTCAGGTGGTGGTTTTTTGTTTGTTTGTTTGTTTGTTTTTTCTCTATGGCTTCTGGTGAGTTCCACATTGAAAAATGGTTCCGTAGTAGCCATTGTCACAGTAATACTAAGGTTAGTTTGACTCATTCAAGAGATTCTAGGGCTCAAGAGATGCTTTAGTGGCTAAGAGTACTTGCTGTACAATCATGAGGAACAGAGTTCAGATGCCAGCACCCTGAGTCCAGCGCACAACCGTAACTCCAGCTCCATGCAGGGCAGAGACTGAAGATCACTGGGGCTTGTTGGCTTTCACCCTAGTTGAGAAAACATGAGCCTCAAGTTCAGGGAGAGACCCTGGCTCAAAGGAACAGAGAGAGCACTAGAAGTGGACACTGCCCTCTTCTGGCCTCTGCATACACACCTGGGTATGTTTACCTGTACATACACAAATACTTATACACACTTAAATGTATATCATTTTTAAAAGGAGAAGAGAGATTCTGTAGTAGTCCCAGACTTTTCAGTCTATGATTACAGATTTTCAGATTTTTTATTTGAAGTATATGCTCACCCATTAGACTCAAAACAACATCACCTATCAGGGTAGCAAAGTCCAAAAGAGCTTTAAGTCTCAATAACACACCTTCTGGTGATCACAAATTACCCACCAAAAGACTTGCCCATGATAAGAAATTGCACTATGAGCTCCCTGGAGTCTCATTTACCCAATAATTCCTGTAGGTACTCACAGAACAGTAGGAATGTTCTAGCTTTTAAACTTCGAGAGAGAAGAGTCATCTCTTCCTCTTGCCCTGTTCTTCCTACAGAACCTGAGATTCTACTCACATTTGGTCCTCCCCATCCAGGACTAGCTGCTTATTGAAAGTATTAGCAGAAGGAACCTTTATCAGGCCATGAGCTTATCCCATGTGCCAGTCTTGCAAGGCTACTTAAGAATTCAGATTGAAAGCCAAAGAGAGACACCAAATTAGAGAAGTGGTTTAAATTGTTCTTAGGAGCATATCTGCTTCATCAGTTTAAATTATTTTTAATTCTGCCTCATTGGCCATTAATTACTTTTATTTCTCTTCTGAAAAGTAATGCATTTTATGGGACTAGGATATTTCTTCCAACCCCCCCCCAAAAAAAAAATGTGTGGGGCTGGAGAGATGACTCAAATAAGCCAAATATGAGTGTCCATGCCCTGGGAACATAGATTCAAATTACCATGAATGACATGTTTCATACGAAATTTACAGTCACAGGGGGAAAATAGTCATGAATAAATGTGCTTCGAAAAGACACAGTAGGGTCATCTGACAAGAAGCTGGAACAGTATGGGAAAATCTACAGAATTTAGGTATTGCCTTTATCGAAACCTCAGCTTTAGCATTGGTGATAGCTAGATATGTCAAGGTTAGAAAAACATTCCAAAAGTTAAAAGATATCAAGACAGATACAGAGGTAGACTGTAAGTGGTTATTGAAAGGGGGCTAAAATAATTTTAGCCCAAAATATTTTTGTCTTTTGACTTCCAATATTTCATCTCTCCACAATCACAAAACATAAGGTTATGACTAAAGCTCCTAAGAAACTCACTGGTTGTATTAGTTACTTTTCTACTGAGGTAACAAAGCACCATGACCACAGAACTTTAAAAGGAAGTATTTAATCCAGTTTACGGTTTCAGGTTAGAGTCTATTACGGTAGAGCCAAAGGCAAAAGGAACAGCTGAGAGCTCACATCTTGATCTCAAAGCAGGAAGCAGAAAGCACAAAGTGTTTTGAAACCTCGAAGCCTGAACCCCAGAGACATACCTCCTCCAACAAGGCCCCACCTCCTGGGGACCAAGTATTCAAACATATAAGCCTATGGGGCTATTGTCATTCAAGCCACCACACACTGGTCCATTCTTTGCTTCTTGGGTAAACTTCATTCATTCTCTTAACACTGTTGAGTACCAAAAGGAAACAGTACAAACGTAGAACCTGCCCTTCAGGAACTCATAGTTCTAGTAGAGAAAGACAGCCCAATAACAGTGATAACTAGAAGAGCCACACACAGAGGACAAAACCCCAGTGGTGTGGTCTGAAACTCACCTTGCCAGTGATGGGAAGAACTGAGGATAGGCGCCTTGATTCAGAGAGGGTAGTTTGTGTACTACATGATAAAGGAGTTAGCCCAAGAGGACCAAACACAGTGAGTACACTTCCTGGTGAGTACAAAGGCAGAGATAAGATCGAAGGAAAGATTATTACTTGCAGTTAAGTAAGGAGAGCACTTGAGATCATTTTCAAATCACTAGCCCCTCCCACTAAGAAACTACAAGCTTTACTGGGTAAATTTCCACATATTCATGCAAGAAAGACTCATCTTCACATGTACAGATGAGCATACTCCTGAGCATGCTTATTTGAGGTCACAACCATATATTCAAAAGAATGGCAGAGAGGAACACCTGGGGTGGATTTAGACTTATAACAAGCAATATGTACTCTAGTTCATCTAAAAGGGATGAATGCAGGGGATTTTGACAAGTTCATAAAATTCTCTCAAAGACCTTGCCTGAAATAAACAAAGAAAAGACAACTTTGAAGATAAAAATCGTCTTGTAGAAGGGCAACAGCTTTAGCCCCAGAAGTATAGGAGCTCGCTCTTCAAACACCTGTCCAGTACAATCCAGGCAAAGGCTACAATACAGACAGATATCCAAAAAATGTCCAATGTGTGGAATGATCTACAAGCAGTATGATATAGTCAGTACGGTTGAGCCTAAGTGCCCAGGAGAGGGCTTGAAGATCCTCCTGACAGCCTAACATCCTATAAAATGCACAGGTAGACGATAACTCATGACTATACAATTTTAGTTTCCACCACATTTCAAAACTAAGTTTTTAACTGGTGGATGCCAGCCCACTTAGGCTGAGTTACTCACAGCTCTGTGGCATCTCACAGCACATGCTTTCTTCTTGCTCACACTCACATCCATTGTGGGTTGAGCCCAGCTTTGCTCCACAGTCTATTCTAAGATGGTGACAAAAGGAGCAAGCTCTGCTTGTGATGTACATTTCAAAGAATCAGGAGCCCACAGCGTGCTGGAGATTCTTTTCAACCAGCAGCAGTTGAGTAGAAAGCAGCCACAGGTAGAACTGTCATCCAGACTTGAGAAGATCCTCCCAATATTCCAGTTGCCATTGAATCATCCTAGAGATTTTCCTACTTAAAAAAGGCTGACTTGTAGAACCAGCGAGTATGAATTCAGCTGCCATAAACTCTCCCTACAGGAAAACTTCCAGTCAAGAAGGAGACAGACTAGCATCAAAAAGCCCAAAAGGATTGCTCTACATTAAAAAGCTTCTGCAAGAAACCATCAACTGAGTGAAGACACAGCCCACAGAGTGGAGAAGGACTGGGGGGGGGATGACGATGATGCCAACTATCAATCCAACATTAATTTCTAGACTATATGAAAAACTCAAAAACTGATACAATAGAAAAGTAAATAACCCAATCAATAAATGGGCAAATGAGCTGAACACACTGTTCGCAAAGAAGTACAATTGGCCTATAAATAAATGAAGAAAATGCTCAATGTCTTTGCAAATCAAAACTGCATTGAGATTCCACATACCCCAGGCAGAACGGTTATCATCAAAAAAAAAAAAAATGAAGAGGATATGAGAGAAAACAAACAAACCCCTACACATTGCTGGTGAGAATGCAAATTAGTCTAGCTACTGTTGAAAGCAGTGTGGATATTCCACAAAGAAGTTAAGAGAAATCTACCATATAGCCAGCCTCGGGACATACTCTCCAAAGAATCGATATCAACTTACCATGGAGATAACCTGTACACCAATGTTTACTGCTGTCCACCATGCTTTGGATAACTAACATATGAAGATAAAGAGCCCACTAGACTCTCCCACTCACATTACAGCATGAACCTCCTCCTTTTCATTAAATTTATATACCAGCTTCTACATGGGACTCTTCCTCAAGGAGTTCCATGATTGGGCCCTCATGTGCCCCTGTGAAATTTAACTGTATCTTTGTTCCTGGCAGTTTTATCTTGGTAAATTTGTCACATTTCATTCCCAAATATGAAGAGGAGAAACTCTTCCCTTTTCACACATATTTGCAACAGAGGGAAATGGTACACACCAATGCTCTTGGCACTTCTCTGACCAGAGCACACCATGTGTGGCCATGCCAGCGGGCTGGGTAACATAAACCCCCCACCACATGAGGCCCAGTAAGAAGAAAGAGTAAATATTTGAAACAAATTACTTCATCTACGAAGTACTCAATATTTTACAACCCAATACTTGTAGAAAGCAAGGACTTCTGAGTTTTCTTGGAAAAGAAAAGAAAATACACGTTGGCCCCATGGTGTTCTGTTTCTGTATGACAACCATTGGTGACCTTTTAGGTGAAAGCATGTTCTTTCTAGTCTGCCTCTGGCCCCACCCTGCCTGTCCGCTCTACTATGCTTTGAAGATTCCTCCGGCCTGTGCTCCTGAGGCAATGGGCAGTCACTGAGGAGACGGCTGGATTAGCTCCGCTTTACAGTTTTGCTGCTGCCAGTGGCAAAGTCTGAGGAAGTCTCAGAAACAGAGACCAAATTGAGACATCTGTCCAGTGTTTCCAGGATCTTGTTACCATCAAAGGAAAAAAAAATGAGAGAAGGCAAAAGAGAAAATTGGGAGGATGGTTATTACAAAGCAAAGGCACTCAGGGAGCAGAGCCCCTGAAGAGAGAGACAAATTCCCCTGGGATCTGGATGCTGCTGTTAGATTGTGGTCGTTGTCTTGGTTTTGTTCTGTTTGGGACATGTTGTTGTTTGGTTTGATTTGAGGTGTGGAAGGCTTTCTTTTTTTTTTTTTGGTTTTTTGTTTGTTTGTTGTTTGTTTTGAGTTGGCAGGGTCTTCTCAAACATATCTGGTAGGTGTGTTAATCACTGTGTGTCTCAGGGTAGATGCAAATTCATAGCAATCCCCCGCTTTGATGTCCAGAGAGAAAAGATTGTAGACATCTAACCCCACACCTGCCTGGACAGCAATTCTTATGAGAAAATCCTACCTGTAGGGAAGCATTACTCATGAAGAGAAGGAGTATGGGAGCAGGTCTGGATCTCTCCCACAGTGGGCTTTACTCAGCCTTTGGTCCCCTTTGCTGTCCTTCTGTGGTTTAGTTTTACAGGTATGACATGTTATCTGAGGCATGATGGAAGCACACCAATTTGCAAGGCTAGTCATATGCAGATGGGATTAGAATAAAACAAAGGGCATTTAGCAATCATTCAGATCAGCCATGTTGGTCCCAGCTTGCTTGGAATGGCCTCCTGCTTGAGCATTCCTATGAAGTCCTACCATGAAACAACTGTGTGGCTGCATTAGCCATCATACCATGAAACAACTGTGTCATCGTATTAGCCATCATTCAGCTTGTCTCTTTGGTTTTTTTTTTCCCCCTATGCCTGTCTATCCTGCCTCAATCTGGAAGTTTGAAGCTGAACAGGAGCACAGAATGGAGCCAGGACACCAACGGAAGGTCGCTGCCATAATCTCTAACCCAGCACAAGCATGTGGTTCACAAGACCAGAGAGGAAAGGCTATGTCTGCTATTCTTTATCCAGGGAACAACTGAAAATACCAGACAGAGGCAGCCAGCAAGGACCAATGTATGGACATGTCTGACAGTTGCCTTCAGGTAAAAAGACACAATGGTACAGGGAGGAAAAAAATCACCACTGTAAAAGCTGGGTTTGAGCAGTATCTCCCCACCACATCTCAAAAGCCAAACCTTCTGTGCTTTCCAGGAAACTGACACCAGATTCCAAATGCAGCCTCACTCTGCAGTGATGAAGCCGCAGGCATAAGAACTGGAATTATTAAATAGCCACATCGCTCTGGTTTTCCTCCCCATCTCCCACTGGGTTTCCCTTCCTCCCCCACCCACCGATGGCCTAAATTAAGTTTTCGAAAGGCTCTGTGCTGATTTTTTTTTTTTTTTTGCTGAAGAGCATTCAATTCAATAAAACATAATTATTGATTTAATTAAAATAGCTGCTATGTGAGAAGCGAAGCTTTTTTAATAGCTAGTAGAGAGGGGAGAGCCCTCATTCATTTCCACCGCAGCTCCTGAAACAAATCGGGCTGCTGTTTTTAATAGGCTAATTCTAAGTGCGGCTTTGAAATGGATCCTCTAGCCATTCACAAGCTGTAATTCACCCAGGGAAGAAGCGGCCTTTCTCATTGGCTGCCTTTTGGGATGGTAAGGGGGAGGCACTGTGAGCCTGGCGCCCAGAGTAGGAGATGAATAATTCATGGTCCTTCTTCTAAGTTTCCCTGTGTTCCCTTCTGCTATCTGTGCTTACACTTGAAAGGAAATGTAGGCTGGGGACTGTCATGCTGTGAGCACCACATCCTTTCTTGATCTCTAAGGAGAGGAGCTAACCAGGGCGGGGGAGGGGGGGTTGGAGGCCTTGGGAGGCACCCACATCCTTGGGTGCTTGCTCTCTGGCAGAACATATACCTTCCTGCCTGAGTACTGAACAAGGCAGACACAGGACCTGGAAGGTGATGCTCCCCGGTGACTTGAAGGGCTCCTTTCGCCTGCACCACCCTCTTTCCATATCACCCTCCTTCGGCACCTGCCCCTGCAGGTGAGCATGCCCTCACTGGCATATCACTGCTATGCCAGAGAATGATGATGCATCCTCTGAGGAGACATTAATGAGGTGATGACACAGTTTTAATTAAATGCCTTATGTAGATTATTAATCTATTCCTCCTGGAAAGATAGACAATGACATATTATAAACATGAGACAAGCCAGTGTATCCAAATTGTGAGCATGTGTGTGAGCGCACACACACACACACACACACACACACACCAGACCCTAAAAATGGCGTCTTTGTATCAACTACTGCCTGAGAGGGAACTGCATCTGTGTCGACTCTGGGCCTCCTTAAAGCAAAAATTATTAGTTACACTTGATTTGTTTAAAATCACAGTTCTAGAACGCGGGTCCTACACATGCTAGGCAAGTGCTCTACCACTGCACTAAACTCCTCCTCTTCAGCGACACATGCTAAAACATGGTAAGGAAGATTTTACTCCGGTCCACCGGGATAGGTGTAGGTAGACACTGCTACAGCTGGAATTCTACCATGGGGGAGAGGTCTGGCTCAGCACAAGGAAGTAGGAATGTGTACTCAAGGAGCAGGGTGAGGTCAATGAAGGGAAAATTACTTAGTGGGAATAGCCAGAGAGAGTTTCACTAATCAGAGAGTGTTCTTGCCCAAGACAGACCTTCAACATCACCCGGGGGAAGGGAAAGAGATCAAGGAACCAAATCAGACACAGAGTAGGTCTTCCTGCTGACTTAGTAGGGATTTTTGTTCAAACGGGACTTCTCAAGCAGCTCACAGACAGGCTTGGAAAAGGTTCAGAAGCCTGACTCACGCTTATCAGCCTCAAGTTTATACCTGGAGTCCATGTTAAAGAAAAGTGCCCCATGCTGCTTGTTAAAGATGGTGCTGTCGGAGTTGTGGTCAGAGCCTGGACCCTGGCAGCCCTAGCTTGGTCAGTAGGCTAATTAGAGACAAGCCACAGTGAAAGGTGGAGAAAGAAGATTTGTGCAGTATGGCCACACTGGACAGAGAAATAAACAAGGAGACCCAGTGAACTTCAAGTCTATCTTAGGGGGTCCTGACGTGGTGTTAGAGTTAAATAGAAGATAACTAAGCGGTCCTGCTCAAGATGTGGTCCTGCCCATCACTAACCCATCATTGTCTGGGCTTCAGTCTCTCCTGCAGGGTTATATGACAAGTTGTCAGAACATTGTGAAATCTCTTCCCGGGAGACTAGTTTCTCTTTTGGCTGACACTAGGCTTCAGCCTCTTCCTTCTTTCATCATGAGGTTCCTGGGGAAATCTCAGTTTCTTGGGGACCGCTGTTTCAATAGTCCGATAGCTAAAGGGAGGGTGCAAGTGTCTCTCCTCAGATTTTTCCTCTTCACTCCTGTCAGGACAGTTACAACAGGGAGATAAAATTTATTTAAGCAGAACTACTCTTTGTGGTGGTTTGTGTGAGAATGGCCCCCATGCATGCATATGTTTGTATGCTTAGCCCCTAGGTGGTGAACTGCTTGGAGGGATTAGGAGGTGTGGCCTCGTTGGAGGAAGTGCGTCACTGGGGGTGAGCTTTTAAGTTCCAAGAGCTCAAGCCAGGCCCAGTGTGTCTCTGCTTGCTGCCTATGAATCAGCATGTAGCTCTGAGCTACTGCTCCAGCACCATGCCTGCCTGCCTGTCTGCCTGTCATCGTGTTCCCTACCATGCTGATCATGAACGAAGCAGCCTTCAAAGTTGTAAGCAAGCCCCCAGTTAAAAGCTTGCCTTCGTAGGAATTGAACACTAAGACTCCGTAATCCGAGCTTTGCAGTAGGGAAAACAGGTCGGGCTCATCCCTAAAGCCAGGACATGTGGAAAATGTGTTCCAATAAGCAAAGTGGAGGCCAGTGGGTGAGAAACTGCTAGGAAGAAACATCAAGGCTAGTAGGAGTCTTGGTGGTCTAAATGGAGAGCATTCTGGTAAAGTCAGGTAAGCAGGATGAGCTATGGAGGTAAGGGTGAAGAACTTAATCCGGTTCTCCCGGCACCCAGGATGGACTATCTCCACTACACTAACTAAACAAGATTCTTTCTAAAACTGGACTAAGCACACAGAAGACGGGCTAGTCAGAAAGAGGACTCAGGAGCCTCACTCAGCTTTGACCAAAAACAGTTTTGTCACTGTCCTAATTAGGGTTTCTATTGCTCGGATGAACACCATGACCAAATCAGCTTGGGGAGAAAGGGGTTTATTTTAGCTTACAAGTCCAGGTAACAGTCCATCACTGAGGGAAGTCAGGGCAGGGACTCAAACAGGGCAGGAACCTGGAGGCAGGAGCTGATGCAGAGGTCATGGAGTAGTGCTGCTTACTGGCTTGCTTCTCATGGCTTTCTTATAGAATCCAGGATCATCAGCCCAGAGATGGTACCACCCACCATGGACTGGGCCCTCCCCCCATCAATCACTAATTAAGAAAATGCCTTGCTGCTGGGTCTTATAGGGTCATTTTCTCAGTTGAGGTTCCCTCCTTTCAGATAACACTAGCTTGTGTCAAGTTGACATAAAACTAGCCAGCACAGTCATTCCATGGGACTTAATGGGCATTCCATGATCATCAACACATCCACTTTCCAATGTAAAGCCTGCCGGTGGAAGCCATAAGAAGCCGCTGGTACCATGTGGCTCTCATGGCAACTCATTTTCAGTCAGCCAGGGGGCAATATCCGGCAGAGATGGCTGATCTCCATAGCAAATGCCCTGGCTCTTTCTGTTCTTGAAATGGTCCCCAGTTCTCCCTCCTGGCCTGCAACAGCTCTTCAGTTTGACTGGAGCTAAAGATGGTCTCCTCTTATTAGGTTCTCCTGGGGTGTTGTAGTTACCTTTTGGTATCAGTGTTGGATGCCACTAACATGCTTTTAGAATGTAAAGAAACAAACTAAAAACCACAATGGTATTAATGGTCAGTATTGATATGCCAGGTCCTTGATCATACCACCCTGAATGTATCCAGTCTTGTCTGATATACCAGACACTACTCCAAGAACAGTCCCGAATTATCTTGGTCAGGCCCTGTGAAGTAGGCATTAGTGGTAGTATTAGTAGTATATTACAGATAAAATAATGTTTAAGAATAGAAAGCTAGTAACTGGCAAGGACAGACTCTAAATTCTCTGTTTCTGAGGAGTTTACCTTTTTTGTTTGTTTTGTAGTTTTGTTTGGATTGGCTTTGTTTGGTGGTTTGGTTTGGTTTGGTTTGGTTTGGTTTGGTTTGGTTTGGTTTGGTGACAAGGTCTCACTATGTAGCTCAGGCTAGCCTGTTACTTAATATAAAGTTCAGATAGCCCTCAAATTCTCAAACCCTCTGCCAGTGGAGTTACAGTTGTGTACCTGGCACACCCAGCCTATTGAGTACTTTCTAGAATTCATACTAATATTATTAATTCTCACATTGCAATCAGGGAATCATAGCATAGACAGGTCACCTTTCCCACAATGCCTAAGAAGGAAGTAGAATTAAAATCCAAACCACCAAGATCCAGAATCCAAGTACGTGCTCTCTGCACCAATTTGAGGACAGGCAATCAAGCGCTTCTCTCATATCCACACGGCTGGAGGGGGATCCATAGGCTATTTGTTCTCAATTATTTCCACTATAGAAATCAGCAGCGGATGTCAAGGGAGAAATCAGCATCTCGGGAGAGAAACAGGATGTCATGCTTTTCCTGCAGAGTCATAATGAGACCCAATCAGTATTTTGGGAACACGCTTCCATTTCTCTCTATCACCTCCCATTCCAAATCTCCTTGGGAAAGAAGGACATATTCTGCTTTCCTGCAAGAGACACCAGTTCCCAGGAGGAACAAGTTTACATTCAAGTTAAAGCTCAGTGTTGCTCTGGTCTATGCATGACGATCATCCCTCCCCTACCTATACTTTACAAGGGAGTAATCAATCAGATAGGACGCCTCTATAACCACTCTGAAAAGTAACTGGATCCAAAGGAAGTACACCAGAGACAGAGGGAGTGCTGTGGAGACTTTGAACCTAACATCACTGTGGAACAGACACCCTCAAAATCCTTCTGCATTAGGATGACAACGCAGTGAACAGGCCCGTCTCGTGAGCACGGCACTGGAAGGATCCACAGTTGACAAGCCCCCTTGAAGCCACGGGAGGGAGTTTATTTTTTAAAATGCCTGGAGTACACTTCACAAAGAATCACACTGTGCTTAACGAACTATACCACACCATCTAAGGCAGCTTTCAAAATCACTCATTAGCTTCTTTAGGTAATACAGTCAGGATACTAAAAACCAATAGCAGAGACAGTCATTTATGAAAGATGGAGACATTGCTTGGGTTGGTTGAATTTGTGCCTTTGGGGGAACTTTTTAGTGAAATAAAATAATCCTTGTAACATGGGGTGTGCATATTTCCCTCAGTTTGCATCCTTCTTCCTCTTCTTTTCCTCTTTTTTCTTTTTTTTTATATCTAATCATGAAAAACCTGAGCGATTTAAGCGCAGGGGGTTTGCAATTATTTGGGACTCTTAACACACCTTAGATGGAGAGCACAAAGTGTGGTACAGGTGACAGGATTATATCTCTGAGGCAGCTCTCCCCTCAAGGCTCTTATAATGAGAGAGTAAGTTTGCAGCATCCTAAAACATCTCTCCATGTTCTTTGCTTGAGTTAGAACAGTTGAGTGAGGGCATCAGCCAATAGGCAGGGGAAAACCAAAATTTCATCAATTATTTAGTGTAACTTCCAAGGCTCCTATCCTCAGACCCTCTTAAAGGCTGGGAGAGGGGGTGCTGAGAAGATGGCTCAATGGATTAGTTACATGCCTCACAAGTGTGAAGACTTAAATTTGGATCTCTGGGACCCACAAAAATTTTAAAAAGGCATAGCAGCATATAGCTATCTGAGAACTTTGAGAATGGAGGCAGAGATGGGGGACCTCTGGAAAGCTCATGAGCCTTCTAGCCCAGCATATGGGGTAAAGTTCCAGGCCAATGAAGGACCTTATTTCCAGATTTTAGAAAAGTGGAAGATATTCTGATTGTTGATACTGGAGACTGCCCTCTGACCTCCACACATACATTATACACGTGCACACCTGCAACCACACGTGTGCCTGCATACATAAACACATGCACATCACATACAAAGCTGTGTGACCCTACATAAGCTACTCAGTAACCATGTGTTTTGTGGAAATTTCCATCAGATTGAAATATTCCCTCCAGGAAGAAGGGGTAAAGCTCACTTGTTTTGAAAAATAAACAGTTCACAAGTCTCAGGAAATTTCTGAAACGAACAGACTTCTCAAGTTCCCACAGCGAGGTTACGAAGGCAGTAAACAGCTGCAGGGAGAGGAGACTCTCCAACCCCACAGGTTACCCAGAAAGGACTCTCTGCACTGCTGTGAGGTCTGCAAACAGCTCTATGACTACAACTTTCATGAGTCATCCTCGGGTAGAGTTTTCAGTATGCAGCTGTCTTTGAGAACTTCATGCTATTGTAAGTAACACCTCCCCTATACTTTTAAATAAATACTTTAAAACAAAATTGTTTGGCCACATTAGAATTGTTTCTTTGGTCTGTTATCAGTACCCTATCTGGGGTAGACATTTATTTGCTCGTGACTCCCCAGAAAAATTCGTCCCACACTCTGCCTTCCTCCCCAAGGTTATGAGGAAAAAATAAAAAAATTATCTGGGGCATGCTTTGCACGGTTGCTAACACTGTACACTTCTTAGCTCCTGGTATCATCTTCTTGCAAATGGAGTCAACTAAAACAGCCCTTCTGGGCCCCAAAAGAGCAGTACTCTGCACATATATCTCTAAAAAGTCGCATGGATTTTAGCATTCAAATTCTAATTTAGGAACACAGAGGTAACCAATCTCTTGCAAAGCAGCCCCCCACCAAAAAAAAAGGAAAAGAAAAATTGAAATCTATAATTGTTTTATGATACCCATTTCACTTTTATAGACATGTTGTGAGTTCTGCCTTTCAGAGACTGGGTATTGATTGTTCTTGTGTTGTTAACTCATAACCAAACCATATTTGAACACATAAACTTCAAGGGAGATAATAAAAAGAGGTGCATCCTCACATAAGCCTCATTTCTTCTAGTCAAGTGGAATACTTAAACACTGAAGAAATCTGTGAAGTTATGTGACTTGAAAGAAAGCCTGTATTGTGGTGATTTAGGGGTCACTGGGCTCCAGCTGAACTTGGACTGTCTCAGACTCTAGCCCAAGTTCTAGGGCTGCTATTAAGAATGTCATCACCAGTCTTTAATGGTGCACACCTTTAATAACAGCTCTTGGAGGCAGAAGCAGGCTACAGTCTGTAAGTTTGAGGCCAGCCTAGTATACATAACAAGTTCTATGCCAACCAGTGGACAGGAAAATGAGTGTCATTACTAGTGTCCATCTGAGTAAGTGGAATCAGTGTATTATGCAGACATACCACTCCAGCCCATGATAGATAGGGAGGCTGAGGACTTGACATAAGAAAGATGGATCCAGAGATAGGATTGGGAGGTGGAGAGATGGCTCAGTAGTTAGGAGCACTGATTGCTCTTCCAAAAAACAACTGTTCAGTTTCTTAGCACCCACATGGTGGCTAACAACCATCTGTAACTCTAGTTCCAGAGCATCTAAACACTCTCTTCTGACCTCTGAAGGCACTATTCACACATGGTGCTCAGACATACATGCAATCGAAATGCCCATATAATATAATTATTTTAAAGTCTTAAATTAAAAAAAAAAAAACTTAACAAGGGATTAAAAGGTTTTCAGGGCTGGAGAGATGGCACAGCAGGTAAGAACACTTGTTCCTCCTACAGAGGACCCATATCCAATCCCCAGTGCCTGTGTGCAGTGGCTCACAACAGCATCTAACTCCAGATCCGGAATATCTGACACTTTTTTCTGGCCTCCTCTGTTACTCCACTCAGACTTACACATTGTCTTAGTTACTTTTCTATTGCTGTGGAGAGATACCATGACTAAGGCAACTTATAAAAGAAAGAATTTACTGGGACTCATGGTTCCAGGGGGTTAGAGTCTATGATTACCATGGTGGGGAGTATGGCAGCAGGCAAGCAGGCATGGTGCCAGGGCAGTAGCTGAGAACTTACATCCTGATCACAGACATGAAACAGAGAGAGCTAACTGGTAAAGGCAAGGGGTTTGAAACCTCAAATCCACCCCCAGTGACGTGCCTCTTCCAACAAGGCCACATCTCTAATCCTTCCTAAACAGTTCCACCAACTGATGAGTAAGCATTCAAATATATGAGCCCATGGAGGCCATTCTCATTCAAGCCGCCACAAACATATACACATATTTAAAAATAAAATTTTTAATTAAAATTTTTAAAATATATTTTTAAAGGTTGTCACGCAAATATTTATTTTTGTACTTTCCTAAGGTGACTGAGAAACTGGACATATATAGGAAGGAAGACCCAAATGGGATGGTGTACTAAAGTACGCATAAGCTCCAAAGTGAGGATACATGAGGTAGAATAAAATTGCATTTTATTTCACTGTCTATAGGTACAAGGATCTGAATTCAGTTTGAATCCCAAAACCAGGTAGGAGACACAAATGTTTAAAGTCACCTATTAAAATGATAAGGATGGTCTGAAGAGGTGGCTCCACAGAGAAGATGACTGACCAAGCATGAAGACTTGAGTTGGAATCTCAGCACCCATGTAATAACTAGTTCTGGTTAGCTTGCCTATAACCCCAGCACCATGTAATAACTAGTTCTGGTTAGCTTGCCTATAACCCCAGAATTGGAAGACAGAGACAGGTGGATCCTGAGATTTCAGTTGGCCACTCAGCCAAGCCTGACCAGTTTGCATCAGGTTCAGTGAAAGACCCTGTCTCAAGGGAATGTGGTAGAGAGTAACAAAGACACCAGGTATCCTTCTCTGGCCTCCAAATGCATATGCATGGTTTTGTACACACACACACACACACACACACACACACACACACACACACACACACACACACTGAAAACAAGAAATGGGGGATAGCTAGCGCTGATATGATGAGAAGACTGAAGTTATCTACTATGGTTTGAATGTCTATTCCTTCCCAAACTCATATGGAAATTTAATTGCATTTACATAGTAACAGTGTTAAGAGGCAAGGACTAATGAGAGGGGCTTAGATCCTGAGTGCAGAGCCCTCATAAATGGATTGATGCCCTTGTTGAAAGGACTTCTTGGGATGTATTCATCTCTTCTGCCCTATGAAGACAGAACAGGAGGGCTCACAAGTGGGTCACCTTGACCTTTGATTTTGCGGCCTCCAGAACTGTGAAAATCAAAATTCTGTTCTTTCTAAAGTATCATGTTTTAGCAATGCATGAAGTATCAAGTATCGTGTTACAGCAATGAAAACATATTATTATTTCAATTCAATTTTTGGTTTGTTTGTTTTCCCAAGACAGGATTTCTCTGTGGAACAGCCCTGGCTGTTCTGGGACTAGCTTTGTAGACCAGGCTGGCCTCAAAGTCACAAAGATCCACCTGCCTCTACCTGCTGAGTGCTGGGATTAAAGGTATATAGTGCCATGCCTGGCTTCAATTTAATTTTAAAAACGCGTATTAACAACAACAACAAAAAAATCAGCTTTGGGCCAGTTTAGCTCATGAGCCTCTAATGGCAATCCCTTCAAATAATCTCAATCAAGTTACTTAATTCCTTTCTTTTTCCTGAAGTTGTTCTGTGACACTGGGATATCGATATGGTTTGCTTTAGCAAGTGTCTGCAGGGCTCAGTCAGTAAGCAAGAGATATGGAAAAACTGTATAACAAATAAAGAGCTTCATCAGTTCTGGGTACCATTTTTAAACAACTTTGCAACTGATAAAACAGCTTTTAAAAGTGTTGAAGTATTATACAGGAGAGAGGTACCTGTCTAATTGGGACTAAGGGTTGGTTTCTCTCTTGTGATGAACGCTAAAATATGGAGTGAGATAAGCATTGGGTTTCCTGACTTAAGGAGACTGAGGTCCTAAGATGTGGTCAAGATCCTCAGAGAGTACCCTGAAGAACAGCATCTGGAAGTGATGAGGGAGCCAGATGGACACAGTAAAGGGCTGAGCTGTAACAACTGCCAAGTTGCTGCAGTTATAAGAGAAGCCTCAGCATGTGCATAGGAAGTCTGGGGCTAAGAAAACCTAATACCTGGAAAATTGTCCCAACTAAGACAGGGAAGCTAGACTCTTGTGCGTTCACAGGGGCAAGTCACTGTATTCAGATGCCTATGAGAAAAGTATAACCTTGGGCATCTGAGCCACAGGACTCAGCTATGAGCCATGGTGGCTGATATTCCTGGCAGCTGGGGACTGAGCTCATCCTTTCTGAATAGAAGGAGTCTGGGCTGTGCGACACCACATCATTGTTGGAGGTTACATGACCTCACCAATACTTATAATAGAAACAATGACAGTGATTGATAATATAATGAATCAGCATTTCCTGGCTGCCTCCTATGGAACACGTGTTCTGCTAACCCCTCATTCATGATTCCCATTCATCTTCACACTGGCCTTCTCTAAGTTATAAGTGGGAAATTTTAAGGCATGGCTAAAACATCATTCTACCTTTATTTCCTCTCAAAAACAGATTTAAAATTTTAAGAAAGTGTGTTAGATCCCAACGCTTGAGAAAATAGCCTTTCAAAAATGTTCAAAATTTGCCAGAACCTACCATGTCATGACAGGCTCTACACAGACGATTCCTGAGAAACATCTTTTGCTGCATGGGATTCGTGTTCCTGTTTCCCAGGTGAGGAATCCAGGCTCATAAATTTCAGGTCATTGTAAAGCATGGTCTACATTGCACTCAGACTCAGAACCATCTGATGCCAAAGTCCTTGCACTCTCCTGATAGCCACACTGCCTCATTAGATGACTAAATTCCAAATCTAAAGGCTGAGACTATGTACAGTACAGCTACTGGAGGGCTCAGAGAGGATTATGGGGCTATGAAAATTAATTGATCACAGCTGCTGGTGTTTCTCATGTGCAGTCCCAGCACCAGTGAGGTGGAGGCACCCTGGACTACATAAAGAAGCTCTAACAAGGAAGGAAAGAAGGACAGAAAGGAAGGACAGAGATGGAAGAGAAGAAAGTCGCTGCAGGTTACATGAGCTCCTGCAGTCTGAACTGTCAGAACCACTGGCCTAGAGGTTGAAGGAACCCAAGAGGACAAAAGAGCACCCTCAAAGCACCCAAGCAGAGCATCAAAAGGAAGGCTGAAAGCAAGTAGGGTCTGTCCTTCATCTTCATCACCACCCTTGAACAACCATCTCAGAAGAGAGGGATTGGAATCTCTCGCCCCACTTATCAAAGTCACATTTGTCTCCGTCTGGCAAGGGCATTGAAGCCCTAAGACCTGGGTTTCTACTAGCAGCAGATCCCAGACCCAGCATCACCACTTTATCAGAGTCCCTCAGGGGATCTTCGAAAAGAAAGTCCACCCAGCTGTCTCCAAGGTAACTTAAATATGAGTCACCCTCTGACAAGAGGTGGTAGAGAGTGAAAAGATAACGGTTCATTTTAAGACAGCCCCTAAGGGGTTTCCAAAACTCTTCAGGCCAGCTGACATGCATGATCTGTGTCAGAGGTACCCCACTTACCTCTCATCACTTTACTTCTCATTTCCTGCCGTCCCCACCTTGACCTAGTCTAGATCCGGGCTTCTATTTTTAGAGCTTTAAAAAGAAAACACAGTTTCAGTGCTGACTCACGACTGCATGATCTCAGAACTGTGTCTTAATTGCTTAATTATTTTTATCTGTAAATGAAAAATCATAAAGGCAGTATTTAGGGGAAATGCCTATAGAAGACACCAGAGCCCTCTCACCATTTCCCTTCCAACCTCTTCGTTTCTCTCAAACAAACAAATCTAAACATAATGAGCACGAGATGAAGGAGAGATGGGAACATAAACCACACTGAAGTGTAGAGAAATCATATCACCCAAGCCATACCCACATCAATAAGCCCTGGAAAATTTTAAACTCTATTTCAACAAATATCAATCAAGAACCTAGTAGATAATGATCCATGGGATGTAAAGATTGAAAAGTGGTACCAGCCAGGCTCCCAAGGTGCTCAGGCAAGAGCTGATGCTTAATGCTTATGTCCTTTTTACTCATCCAATGGAACTGTGTATCAGATCTTTCATGTATGCATCACCCCCTAGAGAGCTGTATATTACCATATTATTATTATTATTCATAAAAAACAAGTGAAATAGATTTTTTTAAATTTTTTGATCTTGCAGTCAATGCAGTATTGAAAAAGCCATTTGTGACAGGAGGTATAAGTGTGGATAATGGCAGCGGGTTAAATACAATCCAAGTACCTTCTGTATGCACAAAGCAATCCTAATGAAGCCCACTGTATTATACAATTAGTGTATAACTTTTTAGAGTGCCACCTGGTCCAGGAAGTCTAACCAATACAGAAAATTTGGTTAATTAATCAGATGAAAGACTTCCTCCTAGGACTAGATTCAACACATAGTAGACCTGTAGAAAGCACCCCACCCCACCTCCACCCACAAGATCAGGTCTCATGTAGCCCAGGCTGGCCTTGAACTCGCTATGTAGCCACAGATTACGTTGAGCTTCTGATTCATCTTCCTTCACCTCCCAAGTGCTGGGATTACAGGTGTGCACCACAAAATCTGGTTTTATGTAGTACTGGAGGTGAACCCAGGGCTTCTTGCATACTAGCCAAGCACTCTACTACCTGAACCATGCTCTCAACCTCATCTCACCTCATTTGTGAGGGAAAAAGAAAACAGTCATTTGCTTTATTCTAGAAAGGCCTTCTGTGTTTGGTCTGGAGCAAACTTTCGCTGAAGCAAAAGTCAATGATTACTCCAACCCTAGGCCCCACTGAGAATTTGAGGAAATTATGTTCTCATGGCTCTCAAATGACAGAAAACCAATTAAAGCGCAATTCATTATTGCATTCTAAATATGGGCCAAGTTGGGTCCCCCGAAGCCTAGTAACCTATTAACAACATACACTAGAAGTCTGCTATCACATAGTCTCCAGGTAAGTACAGTGGAAGTCAGGAGGTGCAGTAGCACAGCTGTGGTCCAGTTGTGAGTCCTGGAAGCAGGAAAGAGTCTGATATGCTGAGAGATGAGAGGCAAAGCAAATAAATGCAGTTTCTCATAGATCTATGCAAAAGCCTGGATATGCAAAAAGGAGGAGGAGGGAAAGAAGGGAAAAAGGAAAAGTAGGGGAAAGTGGGAGGAAACGGGAGGAGGAAAAAAGGAAGGGGAGGAAGGGTACATTCTGAGTATCTGTCATATGTCTTGTCTCTAAATACTTGACACCATCTATATTAGTTACTTTTCTACTGATGTGATAAGCATGACCAAAGCAGCTTATAGAAGAAAGGGTTGCTTTGGGCCTATAGTTGCAGTATTAAGGTCCAGAAGCATCAGGAAGCAGCCAGCAGCCATGTCAGCTAAAGAAGAAGCAGGAGGCTCATCTTACACTATGAACAAAAAGCCGAGAGAGGAGAGGTGAGAATGTCACATGGTTTTGAAACCTCAAACCTCACCTCCAATGATATAGTCCCTCCAGGCAGGACACACCTCCTAAACCAACAACTGAGGACCGAGTATTCAAGCAGCTGAGCCTGTGGGGTGCACTGTCATCCAAACCACCGCACCCTCTCTGTTATTGCAACTCTATTATAGTAGCTGAACCTGCTGAAGTGAAGTAATTCCCCACGTCATACACTAGGAAACAACTAGGCTCCACAGTCTCTTTAATTCTCAACTTGGCCATCCAGGGGCAGAGATGATTAAAGAAAGCTTCAGAGAAGTTGAAGTACTATTCGTCTATACAGGTGAGACTAATTCTCAGACATCTCAGCTGCCTTGCCCCACCCCACACTGAGTGTTCTTTAAAACCAGAATGCAGAATACGATGGAAGAATTCTCTCTGGGATCTGCAGTGATTTGCATGTAACATGCCCCCTTACCCCCAATAGGCTCATATTTCTGAGTACGTGGTCCCCAGCTAACAGTCTTGTACTGAAAGGTTATATAACCTTTGGAAGATGGAGCCTCACTGAAGGAAGGAGCCTCACTGAAGGAAGTCGCTCATGGCCGGTGGTGACCTTAAGGTTTGATGAATTCAGCCCCGCCTCCTCTACTCTGCTTCCTGACTGCAGACATTATGTGACTAGCACTTCAGTCTCTTATAGCTATGTGGTCCTGTTACAGGAGGTTGTATCTCCTCAAACTGTAAGCCAAAATAAACCATCTCTCTGCTAAGTCACTTCATGCCTGCTGTCTGGCCACAGCAATGAGAAGGAGAACTAGTATAGGATTCATTGAGTCAACAGAGAATGCTATTGCCAGAATGACTCGTAGAACCTGAGCAGCATGGCTCCAGGAACTGAATTTCAGGATGCAACTAAGGGCAGTGGTTTGGGACAAAAAGGGACATATTATCAGGGGTCCAAACGTTTACCTCCAACTTTGACTCATTCCCTCAAGAAATATGTCTAGAACACTCTTTGTTAGGTAAGGGCCCTGCGCTGAGGAAAAGGACAGGGTGTGGCCTGATGGAAGTTACCTCCTAGTAAAGGTGCCAATATAACCACATTGAAGGTGAGTGCTACAAGAAAATAAACAAACAAACAAAACAGTGGGCGGTAAGTAACTGGCTGGGTGAAGAGTGGTGTGCATCACTTAAGAGAGATCAGGGATACTTCTCAGAACAGAGCAGAACGTTGTTTTCAATAAGAGGGCTGCTGTGTGTTGGCATCATGATAAGAGGATGTATGGGCAAGAGTCTGAGGTCCTGGCAACCTCTCTGAACTGGATATGTGAGCGCTAAACTTCTTCCCTCTGAGCACACAGCAGAGTAAACTTTGTTTCCCAGGCTCTCTTGCAGACAGGGAATTTCAGGGCAGAGTATGTGCCATGATCACTATAAATGGAGAAAGGAAAAATAGAAAAAGAATGGGAAAAAAAGAGAGAAAGAAAAGTGTATTCGCAGACTCTGCCTAACACTCACAGCAGCATTCCAAGAGGAGACAGAATCTGATTTGGACTCTGAGTGATGGATTAGGAGTTCTCGCCATGGCGAAGGACAGGAAGGGCAATTCAGATAAAGAAAAATAGCATATGCAGTGGACCAAAAATACATATCCTTTAAACATCAGGGGACCAATGAAGAGCTGTATCATATATACCACTGAGCTTTAATCTCCATAATGATTCTGTAAGCACCTAGGAAGCCAGAGATGCTGTCCGTCTCTTTTGCATCTTTATGTGCCCATGGTAAGAAGAAAGGAAGAAAAATGAGGAGCTGGAGAAAGAGAGAGGGGAGATGATATAGTACACATGGCTGCAGGCAACCTACCCATCCTCAGTCACACGGGGATGGTCTCAGTGCTGAGAGAGAAGACTCAGGGTTCATTTGCCTTTGATTTACCCCATGTCTATATTCACTTCACACCATCTGACAGCTGTTTTAGGCCGTTTCACTCGCCATTGCAAGCATGATCGGGCCTGAAATGCAAGCTGTAAATAGTGTACATTACATAATAAAGTTGGATTTAATGCAGAGTATGTTTTATGAATGCTGCAACATTTATTGTATATTTTAAGTTGTCATTGATTTTTATTGAAGGGGGCACTTTTATTATAAGTATACTATGCCAGAAGAGCCTCCCCCCTAAACCCCCAAAGCAAATTTGGGTTAGCTCACTGTAAGTGATATAGAAAACCAAGCACGATTTGGCTGGCCTGGATGATGCTTCCCCAGTGGCATCCCTCACCCACACACCTCTCGCATGAACAGTCAGAAGGGGAGACAGACCGTGTTCACCTGGAACACGGTGGATGCCAAGGAAATAAATAGAATTTGTGATACTTTATTTCAGTTTTGACCATAAAAACTAATGAATAAATGACTTCAGCTCCATGTCAGCTAATATGTCATGAGCATGAGAGACAGTCTTTAGATTTAGATTCTGGAATTGTATTTCTACTCCACTTTCCATCTCTGTGAACAGCCCACACCTGGGAATCCCTTGCTCTTGCAGATGGTCTTCATAACCATTTGGCATGTCAGATAGTCTTTCTTCCAGTCTCTCCCCCGCCCTTTCCTGGACACATGAAACCTTTCCCAAAAGACCTAAACGCTGGTCCAGGTTCTTTAATGCACGCCTGTACTCAAGAAGCTGAAGCTGGAGGGTCTTGAATTTGAGGCTAGCCTGGGCTACATAAGGATACCCAGGTTTGTTGCTATGACTGTCGTTTTTATGAGAAAGAGATAAATGAATATTTGGATTCTTTAATATGGTAGTCATAGACATATGTGACTGTTTAAATTTAATTTCAAAAATATTTAGTTATAAATCCAATTCCTCAGGTGAAATATCCAGGTTTCAAATGCTCAAGAGACATACCCGTCTACAATCTACTACATCAAGAGACATATGTCTGCATGCAGTCTCCTGTATCGGGAGACATCCATGCTTGCAATCTACTGTATGGGACAGTGAAAAATAGGCCATTTCCATTGTTACACAAAATTATATTCAACTATATTTCTATAGACCACAGGCCCATCGAAGAACTTGGGAATAATCACATATACTGCTTGTACTGTAGCTCATCCTCCTGGCCTTAGGTTTGAATTCCTCTGGCCTCTTTCCCTGACTCTAGCCGTTTCCCAGCTTCCAGCTTACAAATCACAACCCCAATTCCATTCTTGCCTGTGCTGGGTGCGACTTTCCTTCACACTCATCCATCCACACCCAGTGTCTTGCCTAGCAAGTACGTGTGTGCCACTTGCTTCCTCAATGCCAGGGGTGCAAAGGCAAAGAAGACTCCCTTCCTCATCCTCAAGGGCATCCTAATCAATCAAGCAGTGAGCACTAATAACGATGCTTGGTTGTTAAACGAGAATTCACAAGTCATTTTATTTCTTGTCAAAGGACCTTCAATGGGGCAATTTTTTCCAATGAAAATGTTCAAAAATATTTGCTGTAAATTATTCAATATGTGTATACAGTTCCAAGCACTAGTATTTCTATATGTCAGAACTGAGAAATAATAAAGTATCTTTTAAACACTTCCCTTTCCTGTAAGATTAATATCACTTACTTTAAACCTTTACAGTCAATGCTTTTGAGAAATACATCTATCTGCTCATAAACAATCCGTTGCCAAAGGGCATAATTTGGAACGAGGAAGTGTGAGCTTCTTCCTTTAAAGTCCTCAGGACATTAGGGCAAGCTAATGCTTGTGCCACTTTGTGAAAGTATTTAGTGCCAGGTGAGCCTAGAGGACATTTGGGGATGTAAGTCTCTGCTATTCATTTACACCCCAGTGAGCTACCCTCACTCAGTTGCCAAACCTTATCTCAGTAGAGAAAAGGGTGCAGAAAAAGGTAAGACCACTCAGGCCAACAAGTGAAAGTCAGCCACTCCTGTCAACAGAGCAAAGAACTTATTAATATCCCTATTAATATAATAATATTACATTCATTAATTGTAATAAATTATATAATAAGTTTATAAATATAAATATTTTTTAATGCTGAAAATTTGAAGGTTTTAGAGCCAAGGGATAAATACATTTTATAGAGGTTGATGGACTCATGGTTCAAACCCAAGCTGTCTGGTTTCAGGGACTGGGGTCTCAACAGCTACAAGATGTGCTACTGCCATGGCACAATGCAATAAATATATAATAAATTATATATAAATATATTATAACATATGTAATACAAATAAATATATAATCAATTATAATAAACATGTAAAATATATTATATATAATATACTAGACTATAATATATGGCATAATAATAAATTATATATTATAGAAATATGATATGCTAATAAAAGATATGATATATTAAACTAAATTATAATTATGGTATGTAATTGAAATAAATAATAAATGATATATTAATAAAATAGTAATAGCCTTGTTAATAAGTTCTTTGCTATGATGACAGTAGTGGCAGTTACTGTTACATGTCTATGTGGGTACTGGGTCTATCTGGCATTAAGAATGACAGTAGTATAGCCTTCTTTCAGATAACCACGACCTCAATAAAGCCATGTTTTGTGGGCTCCAGCCCCACTCATCAATCTGCATCAACTGCACATTGTTCACCTCAGGAGAATCAAGCATTTCCTATCTCTTCCAAGTCCATGAAATGTATGCCTCCAATGGATGCATCTCGCTAGGGAGCATTATCTAGAAAGAACTTGCTAGGAAGTCCTTTGCTTCAAGCCACTTGAACAAAAGATCATGAAATGCCACCTGGTTCCTGCCCAGATCATCCCTCCATGGGTTATGGGACACTTACAGCATCCTTTGCATCAACTCAGACCTCTTAGGTAAAGCTATTCTGTATTTACTTGGATTTGGATGTCTTTTAACATCACTCTACCCAACACATAAAAATCCAAAGGACCAAAGCCAGCTTGCAATGGCCATTGACAGTAGCAAACCTCATAGTTGATAAGAATGTCCCATCCCCACTCCAAAACCAGACAGCTTGGGTTTGAATCATGAGTCCATCAACCACTATGGAACATATTTATTCCCTGACTCTGAAATCTTCAATTTTTTCACCAGTAAATTGGACACATTATAGTACCCAATCTATAAGATTATTGGGAGGATTAAATAAGAAAATTCAGCTAATAATTCCAACATTTAACCAACAATAATCACAACCAGTGCCTGGTTCCTACTACATACTTAAAATTCATTGCTTCTTTTTTCCAGAATGGACTTCCTTATTCTACTGGACTTGGCAACAGAAACCAGGGAAGCCAGGCTGTGGAGGACAGGGACTTTCTGTGTCAATTTTTATCTTCTTTGGGAGGACATAGTAGTTGCTGTCTCACTTTCCAGAATGAACTGGCATCTGCTAAAATTCACGAAAACTAAGACAGGATAATGGGCTGGTAAAAAGAGGCAGAGCTCCCTGCCTTATAGCAATTGTCACCTAAAATGGGGGTCTTACGCCGTTACCCCAAGACTGAATCTTTGCAGTTTCTCCTGAGACCTGTACTGAAGAAGCCATCTCACCATTACCCCTTTATCACACTGAGCAGGAGAAGAGACATGGTTTCTCAGGATGCTAACAATGGACTCTCCTCTCCCAAACAAAGAACTTTTCTCTATCATTCACAGTTTGGGTACCGTGTGGGTTAGTTTTTGTCGTATTGGCATGAACTGGAGTCACCTGAGAAGAGGGAGCATCATTTGAGGAATCCCCTCCATTGGACTGCCCTGTGAGTACATCTATGGGCCTTTTCTTGATTGCTGATTGATGTAGCACGGTCCAGTGACATCCCTGAGCAATAACTAAGTAAATCCAGGTGCCTGCCACAAGCCAATAACAGCTGCCCTCCATGGTCTTTGCTCTGGTTTCTGCCCTGAATTCCTGCCATGGCTTCCCTTGAGAATAGACTGCAACCTGTAAGCCAAAAACCCTTCCCACCCCCAAGGTTTTTGTTGTTGTTGTTGTTGTTGTTGTGGTTGTGGTTGTGGTTGTGGTTGTTTGTCATGGTGTTTATCACAGCAGCTGAAACCAAATAAAAACAAGTATCTCTGAGGCACTATGAAATGGAATAAATAAATAATGTTGTGATAAGAGCATAATGAAATCTTTATACCCACCACATTCCCCTGCACAGGACCTTTAAGACAAGCTTAAAAGTTCCCGTTTAACCATATTCAAAACCCAAAACTCTTCTCTGGAAAACAAATCATCCCAGTTACTGGTGAGAATAGAATGCCTGGCCCCAGAAACTGGCCCAGAAACTCCAAATAGCCAAAAGTCTAGAGCAGTTCTGAGTATGCTGGGAAAAGTTATTCATGCCTTATGCTTGAGGCTGGGGTGCCCTTCTGATCACCTTCATTCTTCCTGGCTTTACTGACCATCAAGATGCTTTGCTATCATGACAACTCTATTAAATCTATGCCCTGCTATCCTCCTCTGAGCTGGTTGTGACTTTTCTCCAAACAGAACCTTGGTGCAACAGACACAGGAGGGAGTTAGTGTCTGAGGAGTGACTTGAGGCTAAAGCCCAAATTCCTTAGCTTCCATTCAAACATGCTTCCCAGTGGTAAGGCCCAACCTCCCCTCCCCCCAGGTATATTCTGTTCTGTGTCCTCAGCTGCAGCCCTCTCTCTGGTGGTTTGAAGAGACAGCATGCTTTTCAGAACTCTGAATCTGTTCAATGAGACTCTTTTGCTAAAATCTTCCTCCTCGTTCTCCTGAAGAGCTGCCTCCCTTCAAGTCCAAGTCCAAATGTCATTTTCTCCTCCTTTATCAGAATAAGGTCTCCTAACACCCTCCTAATGGTTTTAATGCTCTTCAGATTTTTTTAAAGAACCACCATTGATTGTGAATGAATCCCTTAAAATTTTATGGAGAAAGTAGACCCTTATCAGAAAAATGCTTATAACCACCTGTGATTAGCAGCACAGAATTTCCTGAGATCATCTGAAGACTGATTATAAATTCTTGTTTATTCTTATATTCTTCTTATGTTACTTTTTCTATCACTTGTTATCACTAACTTTTATCTCAGGCAGAATATTCTGGATAATCAGATTTCCTCCAAGACGGCTATGAACAGCTGCCATACAAGAGAGTAAAAAGTAGTTGATTGACTAGTTCTAGCTGAGATACTGAGTTTCTCCTAAGCTAAGGAGCTCTTGAATTGTCCATCCCTAGCACCAGAAGCACCTCTTGGGCCTGTGTCCTGCCTTTTCCCTTTTCCCATGGGACATTTCCCTGGCTTCATAGACTGATGAGAAATGTCCCTATCAAGTGGGAGCCAGGCTCTCTATTGGGAACAGAAAGAGTGTTTAACTATTGCAAGGCCACTGACTATAGGTCTGAAAATGTTTGGAAACTGAAGGGTTGTGTACAAGTACAATGACTGTTGATGGAAACTGAAACTGAACTTGACGTTGGCTTTGTGTTTTTTATACCTGCAGAGCCCAGATGGTCAACCACCTATCTAATCCAGGCTACTAGATTAGCTTCCAGACACATTGCATGTTCTGTCCACCTGTTCCTCTGACACTCCTATGCAGAAATATACCCTTCCCATTGGGATACACATCCTGCTTCCTTCTAGCTCCAAACCAGTGAGTCAAACTTATAATCCATCATCTTTTAGGGTGCCCAGACCAATGTGCTAGAAAGAGGGATAGAGTCACTGGAGGCTGAGAAACTCCCTCTCTATCCCATCTGGACCACCCTTCCACCAGGACTTGGCTCCCATCCACATATCCAGATGAGAGCCAGAACTCACACTCAGAGAGAAGACAGACTTTGCCATCCTCTTTCAGCCGCCTTGCTGGCTGTGTTTATTGTCCCATTAATTATCTCTCTGCATCTTTTAACAGTATCAGTCCTGGAAGAAAGCTGCAGACAATGATTCCAGTGTGACTTTCCAGGGTGATGGAAATTACAAAGATGTCCAGCCCTGGAGAGCATCAGGCAGTGTAACAAGGTTCTAATGGAAAGCACAGAGCAATTAGCAGGGAGATTTACCTCCCTGTCTTAAAAGCATTTTTATTACTTAATCAATCACAAGCAATTTCTAAACAAGGCTGGGATTTTACGTGGAGCCATAAATCTCTTCCGTTTGCTTCCAGGGGCAAGAACAAGAAAGTAGACGTGACATTCCAGAAGGGACATTTTATCCTCCGTTAAGACAAAAATTGAACCCAGGTCACTCGGGAAACAAAAAGAAGGAACAGAAGATGGCCACAGGGTTGTAGAGGGCCCACAAAAAGGAGGAGATAGTAAGGTAAGGGGGCTTGGCCATGGCAATGGAGCCAAGTTTAGTCCCATTACTTCCCACACATGGAGAGAGACAAAGACTGAGGAATACAGCGTGAAGATCTCCCAGAGGGAGCCAGGCAGGCTTTGGGGTTCTTTTTGCCTTCATTTCATGGCAGGGCTATCTCCAGGCCTCAGTCTCCTCACCTGTAAACTGACAGAATCCAAGCTGGACTGCAAACAATGATTCTGAGTCACAAGAATGGATCAGAGCCACCAAGGGAGCATTTTAGAAAACACCATTGCCAAGTTCCTTCCCCGACCAATTAAATTATATGGTCTAAGGCCCAGCTGAATGCTCTTTAATCTCATCTAATTCCAGCTTGAACGGTCAACACAGGGAATCATTTTGAAAATGAAATGTCTGAAGTCTTCATAGCTGTGAGGGCGTCGATTGATGATAGAGACATTCTGTGTGCGTTCACACCTTCTTTCCTTCCTTTGCGCAGTATGCTTTTCCCAAGCTCTTCTGAGGACCACATCCGAGGCTGGGTCTATGGGCGTGTCTCATGGCTTTACCATGCTTCTAGAAAACATCCTCATTAACTTTTATTTACGCTGGAAAAGTACTGCCTGGAGGCCTCAGATAGCAGGTGCTGGGGTAAGGAACTACTGTCCTCAGATAAACCAGTGACACTTCCAGCTCTGTGGGCTTATGATTTCTTGGCTCTTGGGGCCTCTTTAAAGACTGGTATGGAATAATAGTTCTTTCCTTACAAGAACTGTGCTGGCACATGCTGGGTAGAGAGATGTGACCATAATCTAGCCCTGGCCTCTAACTAGCTTGGCAAACACAGAAGAGACTAGAACATAGAAGAACCTATGTCAATGAGCTTTCTCTTCACTGTGACCAGATACTTGACAGAAACAAGGAAGAAAATATTTGAGTCATGGCTTCTGAGGGTTTAGTTCATGATCACTTGGATCTAGGCACACAGACATATCATGGCAGCAGAAACTCATATCTGAGTTCCTCTGGAGCAGTGACCTGGAGCAAGCTCATGCTACACCCATCCCTTCTATGCTCCTACTGTTCTCTTAAACAGACAATGCTATATACCCACTATAATTTACTTAATCATATTCTGGTTTTATGTCATACACACACACACACACACACACACATATGCACATATGCATGCACACACAAACCTATTCATAGAGGCACCCATAGCATCTGATATTTTAATAGCTACTACTCTTCCCAACCCTTCTCCTTAACTTAGAAGTAACCATTTTTCTTGCTTTCTTGATTCTTGGACCAAGAGTTGGGGAATTGAGACACATAGGATGAAGAGCATACTGTTCATCTAGCAATTCTGTCACCATAGTAGAGAATACTTGGTAGAGCATGAATTTTAGTTCCAACCTCTGTCCAAGCCAAAGATAAGCAAAGTTTCAAAAAGGGTCAGATAATAAAGGTTGTGAGCTTGGGGGCTATTTGGTCACTACCACAGTTGCATTCCAGTAAAACCTTACCCTCAAAAGCAGGCCGTAGGCCAAGTCTTTCTAAAGTTCTGGTGTGTAGTCTTGTCTCAGCCACTAACTAGGCTGTGCTAGGTGGGCTTGCTTTTCTTAATTCAGCCATGGCCCTGCCACACCTGGTGACACAGGCCTGTAATTCTAGATATTTGGTGGTAGTTGGGGGCAGGAGGAGATGACCAGAGGATCAAAAGTTCAAGGCCTATCAGGACTACAGAATGAATTCAAGGTCACGAAAGGACTGAGAATATAGCTCAGAGATAAAGCACATACCAGCGGGCTCAAGACCTTGGGCACAAGCCCCAGTATGGCAAAGTGGGGAAAACAGTCTCTTCAAATTATTAATACATGTAATGCAAACATCCTAAATATCACTATAACCCTTGATCTAATCATTTCACTCCTAGGAATTTATCTTAATAACCAATGGTAATAAAGAATTTTATCTTTTGTGTCTATTTTATGTTCACATTAACTCCTGTGAGCCATATTTCTGCCTCTGTTTTGCCTCTAAATAAACAGACAAGCAAGGATGTTAAGTGACACCCTCCCGGCCCCATGACACAAAGCTAGAAAGCGATAAAGCAGTGACCTCTAGTTCTTATGTGAAATCAACAGTGATTGCACAGAAATCCCAGCCATGTGCCACCAAGTTTATAATATAGCCAAAGAAATCATCAAATATCAAAACCAGAGAACGGGAAAAGGATGGCGGCACAGTAGAATACAAGACCACGGTAGGCGAGAATGCTGTTCTGCAACATGGCCTGCAGTAGCTCTTGTCCACAGACAACATCCCCTTGCAGTGTGCTGTGCTTGTGCTGCTTCTCCCTTCAAAGCAGAAACTTCAACCAAGAAAATACCTTCAGGGCTGGAGAGATGGCTCAGCCATGAATGGGTAGGCTCACAACCAAAAATACAGGAGAAAATATCTCTCTATCAGATTGACTGATAGATAAGCAGGTGGGGTGTTTTCTTGATTGATTGATGTAGGAGGGTCCAGCCTACTGTGGGTGGTACAACCCCTGGTCCTGGATGGTATTAGAAAGCAGGCTAAGTAAGTCAGGGGAGCAAGCCAGTAAGCAGTCTTCCTCCATGGTCTCTGCTTTAGTCCCTGCTTCCAGGCTCCTACCCTGAGTTCCTGCCTTGATTTCCCTCAATAACACACTCTGACCTATAAAATATAATAATCCCTTTGCTCTCCAAGTTGCTTTTGGTCATGGTCTTTGTCACAGCAACAGGAAAATACATGAGGACAGCATCCTATGAGGGAGACTCTTCAAAGAGAACTCAGCAGAAAAAAAAACACAAAACAGTAAGCCCATATAGTCTCTATAGTCAATAAATTATTTTAATTTATTTATTTTAACATAATTTTTATTGATTCTTTGGGAATTTCAGATCACACACCCCAATACCACTCATTTTCCAATCCCTCAGTATCTATCTGCCTTTTATCCTTGTAGTGTCCCCCTCCAAAGGAAAACTAAAAAAATAATAATAAAAATAAGATAAATATTAAAAAATACAAATAAGAACATTAATTTTAATGACATATTTTACAGATGTGTATTGATATAATAGTAATGTTTGAGAATCTATGTTAAATACCAAAAGAGGGTAATCAAAATTTTCTAATCTGGGGGTTGAGAACATGTCTTAGCAAATCCCAAGCATCCAAACTTTGGTAGTATGTGCCTGGTGAGGCAAAGGAAAAAGGGTCCCTGGCAATTGCTGGCCAGCCAGTCTAGTTGATTCAGTGAGCTCCAGGTCCAGAGAGAGACCCTGTCCCCAAAAATACGGTGTAGGGTGATTAAGGGACACCCAATATTAATCTCTGTCTTCCAGATGCAGAAACATTCAATAAATCCCTTTCTCCTTCTCTCCCTCTCTCCCTCTTTCCTTCTGCCCCTTTTTCTCTGACAGGTTCCCATTATCTAACCTCTCCTAGCCTCAAACTTACAGTTCTCCTGCCCTAAGATTAATAGTGTGCACCATCATGCCCAGTCTCTCTCTTAGTGTTTGTACTTAGGAAACTCTGACACTGTATAGTGTGTGTGTGTGTGTGTTGTGTATGTGTGTTATTGTGGGGATGTACTGTAGCCATTCCCTAACCTCCTTGTACTGATCTTTAATACAGAATTCCTGAAATTCCTTTAGCACTATATAACTTTAAAGATTTGGCAAGATTTCAAACAGCAAATAAGGGACAGAGCCTTGCCTTTGCCTGGGTAACAGTGAAATGACAGAAAAACCAAATATATGATTAAATTATAATACAGTGCTTAAGGGTATAGGATAGAGAGAAGTGATGTAAGAAAAAAATCTGGTTTCACAGACATCCTTCTAACCTGTAAGCACTGCAGATTGTAGCTGTTCTTAAGACATTTTGGACAGTGCTATGCTTTGAATTGTTCATGTGCTGCAAGTTTAATCCCCAAGTTTACACACTGATAATATTAGATATGATTAGGATTAGATGAGGACCAAGGCAAGGCCCTCCTGATGGCCTTGGCAGCTTTACTGGAAGGAGAAGAGGAGCCTAAGCTAGCATGCTTGTATTGTTGGACCATGCAATGCCCTCTGGCCACCATGAAACAACAAGCATCCTCCTCAGAAGCTGAGCCCATAAGGACATCATGCCCTTGGGCTTCTAGAACTAAGAGCCAAATCCATTTCTCTTCTTCATTCCCAGCCAGTGATAGTTGGAATAACAGAAAATAGACTAATACAGGAGAGTATATGAGTAATTTAGACACCTTTAAAACATGCCACGCTTGATATTCCTGGGCCCTTCCTTTGAAGATTACAACTCCATAGAACAGGAAGGAGGCAAGGTACCTGTACTTTAGAAAACTCTACAGGTAAGAACCGCTGGTCCTATGTTTCTCATGGCTGTTTCTCTTCCAGTGGTATTAAGCATGACAAGGAAAATCAAAGCAAGTTTCCTGGAAGAGGAGGCCCATGGCTGGGACCTGAGAGATGTGGGATTAGAGAAGCCATTTCCACTATTTGAAGTAGATTGCTATGTTCAGTAATACATTTGCAGATGGCTCCCCACACCAAGCCTGGGCACCCACCCTCATTCATGCTAACCAGACCTCACCAGGACCCGGCTGTAGCACCCAGAAGCTACACCTCTGCTCCTATTGTTGGGGCTTTGCTTAGCCCCTCCTCTATCTGACTACATCAGGCTCCTTACAAGCTAACCTGATTCTCTCCATCCCTTTCTTCCAGACAGAACTCACAGAACACTGTCTTGAACTAGATCTGTTTGCAGCAAGTTGTGATATATCAGATGTGGAAAGTTTGCACCATACCAGCATCTGCTCGAGATATGTGGCCAAACATCAGAGACATTTACAACACAACACCCGTGCTCCACAGTGTTGCCTTTTTGATGGGGCCACGCTTGATGCCGGCTTTCAATTATCCACAAAGGGAGGGAAAGACTTAGCAGGGCCAATGTGGAGAACAAATTTGAGGCCATAAATAAAAACCAGTCTTCAAATAATAGGCTAGGAGGATCACATGTATTTGGATAATTGAGCTATGACCATAGGCAAGTCATTTATTCCACAAGCTGTGTGTGTGTGTAAACCAGGACTCCAACTTATTAATTTACGGCTAGAAATAAATGTACTGCCATGTAGCCCAGACATTCACATCTGTCTGATAGAACTCGAGTTTACTCCATCAGCAGCAGTTTCTGGAGAAGTCAGATTATCAAAAGGTTGCTTGGGGAGTTTGGAATCAGTACAAGAGGAGCTTGCTCGGTAATTTAACTCCAGGGAGAAAAATGAGCTTTATATGTCAGGCATCATGCAATGTGGAAACAAAGACATGATTCCCAACTTTGAAGAGCTTGCTTGCGTCCAGAGGGATGTGGTTAGGTGGTAATTTGATGTGGTCATCAATATAACAGAAATATTAGAGAGAGGGCTATGGCTACAGCTCAGTGCTATAGTGCTGGTCTAGCATGCGCAAGACCTTGGAGTCCATATTCCATCCCCAGCACAAGAAAGAAGGAAAGGGGGACTGGAGAGACTTCTCGATGGTTAAGAGAACTGACGACTCTTCCAAAGGATTCAGGTTCAATTCCCAGCAGCTACATGGCAGCTCACAACTCTCCATAACTATACTTCCAGAGGATCTGACGCTCTCATACAAACATACATGCAAGCAAAACACAAACACATATGAAATAAAAATAAATAAAAAGGAACAAAGGAAAGGAAAGAAGGGAGGAGAAAAATAATTAAATATATGGAATACATATGGGGTCTTTAGAGATTTGGGGAGGCATTACCTTTCTGCTAGGTCTTGAAGGTTTAATAGGAGTTTGTTCAGTTGGGATGGAGAATATACTTGGTGTAGTGGATTTCACTCATTGGCAGAGCAGCAAAGGGTGAAGGTTCAACATGTCAGGACTGGGGGTATGGCATGGGCAATGCCAGGTCATGATCATGCTACTGTTTAGATGCTAAGGGAGCTGGATGCTATTGCAAAAGTGGTAGTGTTCAATTTTTATTATTTCACACATACCAGGTGTATATTTAAAACACTGTTCTGAAGAACATGCTCATTTTCTTTAAATGTCATGAGTCTTCTCACCCAGGATCTTGCCGGGAGCCCAGGCACTAGTATTGCTGGATAATGACAGAACTGGTTCCATATGCAGTCTGTGAAAAAATCTAACTCAGGAAATGATAGAAGCATAACGTCAAACTATTCTTTTATTTATTTACTTATTTAATGTATATGAGTGTGTTGCCTGCATGTCCATATGTGCACCATGTGATGTCTGATGCCTCCAAGGGTCAGAAGAGAGTGTCAGATCCCCGGGAACTAGAGTTAGAGTTGGTGGTGAACCACTGTGTGGGTGCTTGGAATCGAACCTGCATCATCCAAGAGCAGCAAATGCTCTTGTCCACTGAGACATCTCTCCAGCCTCCATATCATCAAGCTCCTGATGGATTTAATGAGGTGCTTATTCTATCCCCCACTTTACGGACAGAAAACCTCATGACAGTAAAATAGTTGGCAGAGGCAGGATGGGAGCAGAGAAAGCACACTGGGGTTCTGCAGAGGAACCAAACCAGAAGAAGAAACAGATGTGGACTCAGAAAGAGAGAGACAAACAGGCGAAACAGAGAGAAATATTTGTCATAAAGAGCTGGACTCACATGACTGTGGGGCCAATGATCCAAATTCTACAGGGCTGCCTAGAAATTCGCGTGAGAGTTGATGTTTCAGTCTTGTGTCTGAAGTCCACCAAGCAGAGTCTCAAAACTCAGGCAGTTCTCCATGGTCCGGTCTAAGAATTCATTCGTACAAACACCTACTCAGTTTTAGCCTTTGGGCCTTCAACTAATTGAAGAAGACCCACTCACAGAGAGCAGAGTGCAATCTGCTTTATTTGAAGTCTAGTCTGTGAAACATGACTTGACATTCCCTGAACCATCACCGCTAGAATCCCATCTCTAGCTCTCCTTTGTAATGGAGACTTACCAGAGGCACATTTGGAAGAAGCAACACTGTTCAGAAGGAATCAAAGCTCCTGGTTCTAGGGTCACCTCCCTCCCCAAAGCAACTGTGAAATCCACCACCTAGAAGACAGTGCCTTAACCCAAAGAGTAGGAAAGAACTAAATGGCAGCAAACAGGCTTGGCACGTACGTTCTACACTACCAAGCAGAGGTAGGTCTCCATAAAGGGAACTTAACTGTATTTCTATCATATTGGGGCTTGGTCTCCAGGGCTGACACAATGACAATCACCAGTTTCTGACATTTCAACGCTTAATAAGAACAAATGTGCTGAGGCACAGTTCACCGATTTAACGCTGAGGATTTTGATAAATGGCTCCTTTATATTTTCATTTGATAGATTTTTACATCAGACAATGAAAGTTAGGAAGGAATGTGCTGCTTCGTGGTGCAAAGAGTGCCAGCCAAGGAGAAGCCTTGCGGGGGTGGAGGTGGGGTGCTGGGTGAACTCCCTGCTGCAACCCTGCTTGTTGCTGGGCTCACACCCTGAGCCTCATCCAGACCATGGAGGACAGCAGAAGGCTACTGACTCCAGTTTGGTGAAGGAAGGAGGAAGCCTGCTTTTTGGATTGTGGTGATGTAAACCAGTGACTGTGAGTCCATCTATATCTCATTCCTCTGTGCCTCCTCATGGGAGGCCTTGCCTTCTTGTCGGGGGATGGGGAGGAAATGGGGGTAGGTTGGGAGGGGAAGACTGGAGGGGCAGGAGGAGGGAGGAGGGTGATCTTTGATTGGTATATAAAATGAATTAAAAAATTTCTTAATAAAAAAAATAAATAAATCTCATTTCTCTCTTCTGGTGGTAAAAATAACACAAGGAAGTCAATATCATATAGATACTAAATTACCTCATTATTTCAAGAGAAATTGAAGCCACGTGGGTTCTTTAAAAGCCCCTGATAATACTGCAAATTCTCCAGGGGTCAGGGATGGGAACTCACTTGCCTTTCGAGCCAATTCTAAAACCACCTAGCTTTCAGATTCCAGAGCACTATTCAGCACTCTCTCCCTCATCCTCCACCCCGACCCGCTTCTCTCTCCCATAGTTTTAGCCCAAAGCATTTTAATGCAATATGTGATCATGGTTTTTACCTGCAAGCATCGAAGTTTACTTGGTTTGGTTTACACAGGAAATAAAATTATTTCTAAGATGTCAGTTAGTTCTCAAGGAGATAAACAGTCTGGAAAGTGTGTCGTGTTGTCTAAAGAGCCTCTACAGCTACAGGTTAAATATTGTTACTTGAAATGCCTGGGGCCAGAAGTGCTTCTGTTTCCTCATTTCTTAGGCTTTGGGTGTTGGCAGAAGCTTTATCAGCTGAGCATTCTTAATCGGAAAATCCCAAACTGAAAATTCACTGAAATCAGATTTGAGGTGTTTTGATTGAGATGTTAACTTATATTGAGCACCACCTCCAATAACACAACGAGAACGTGACTTTAGAGCTGCCACACCTTGTGTCCTGAGCACCCAAGTCGGCCCTGCATCAGGAACTTGACATGGCTAGTCACTACTGTAGTAACTGAAGTCCAGTTGCCACAGCAACCACAAACAGCCAGTCCTAACTTCCTCAGGAAGCTTACAACAGCCCTGAAAGACCACTTGGCTGCACACTCACTTCAAGACGGGCTAGAAACATGAGATCTGAGCTCTACTCTCCAATCTGTGGCATCTTACATGTCCAGGATCAGCTCCCAGTGAGAGGCTGCACTGAACCTCAAGATCCCAGTCTCTGATGCAGTTCTTTGTCCTGGTTATGAGCTAATTATAGGGGTGACACATGGGATTTACAGAATTAGAGTCCTTAGAGAATTGAAACGTGTGGAGTACCAGTTTTGAATACTTTCCTCTTCTTCTTGGAAGTAAACCAGACTTTGAAAGACATACACAGATGCTTGGAAGTGA